>PVJI01005483.1:0-95743 GCA_004026765.1 Micronycteris hirsuta
AGTAGCATAAATGGGAGGTAGACAACAGACAAGGGGAGGTTAGAACAGTATAGGAAGTACAGGAGCAGAAGGACTTATGTGTAGGACCTATGGACAAAACTAAAGGGAGGGGAAAGGGGGGTAAGGGGGAGGAGGGAGTGAAGGGGGGAAATGGGGCAACTGTAACAGCATAATCAATAAAATATAGTTAAAAAAAAAATCTAATATGGCGGTCCTCAATGACGCAATGAGTCAGGAAAAATACAAGTTACATGTCATAAAAAAGTAGATGTATATATGATATGTGTGTATTTTAGATATGTCTATATCTACACCTATATCTATAGCTATCTCTAAATAGAACACACACAAAACGTAAACATTTTCAAGTAAATAACTTGAAAAACTAATAGAATTAATAATTCAGAAGGGTGAGTGACTACAAAGACCAACATATGAAAATTGATAATTTTTCTATGCATCAATTATCTCCAATTAGAAAATTTATGCTAAAAGAACACCCCATTCACAAAGTCATAAATGCAATCGGCACAGATACAACAAGCACTGTATAGAACTATATGAATATAAACTGCTGCTAAAAGACCTCCCTCATAAATACCTAAAGAAATAGAAGAGGTATATCGTGATTTCTGTGAGAACACTAAAATCATAAAGATCCTAATTTTTGAGAAAATAATCTAATTCAATGTAACTCCATGAAAATCACAACAATATTTTTATATGCAATGATAAGTTCATTCTTAAGTTTATGTGGAAGAAAAGATGCATAAAATAACCAAGAAAATTCTGAAGATGAATAGTTACTCCAGATATCAGAGCAAATTACAAAGCTATGCTTTATGTAGTCTGGTATTAGGGCAGGCAAACACAGATGGAAAAATGGAAAACAGTGGACTCCAGAAAAAAACATCCTTTATTTTAGGTAATTCAATTTATAATAAAGAAGGTTTTTAAAATCAGCAGGAAAGAATAGATGCTTTATTTAATGTCCTGGGAAAATTGACTCTCTTTTGGAAAAGTGTTCCAACCCACAGCTCACAGCATACATAAAGATAAACTTGATGAACTATGACTAAACAAAACTATAATATTAAAGAAAAATCTAATAAACATTGGCCATAGGGGGAAAATGACAACTGTAATTGAACAACAATAAAAAATATATATTAGCCATAAAATGTACCAACATTTCTTAGCTTCGCTGGCAATCAAGAATATGTTAACATAATAGCGATATGTTTTTCACTCTTCAGAACATTGTTGTAAGATATTTTGAATCTTTGTTATATTCTATTGGTTGCCTTTTTTTGTTTGTTTTTTTTTAATACTTCTTTTTAAGTATTTTTTTAAGATTTTATTTTATTTATTTTAGAGAGAGGGGAAAGGAGGGAGATAGGGAGAGAAACAGCAATGTATGGTTGCCTCTCACATGGCCCTCACTGGGGACCCGGCCTGCAGCCCAGGCATGTGCCCTGACTGGGAATCGAACCGGGATCCTCTGGTTCCCAGCCCACGCTCAATCCACTGAGCTACACCAGCCAGGGGAAAGCAATTGATCAGTATTTCTCAAAACTAAGTGTGCACAGGTCCTTACATCCAATAATTCAATTTTTGGGAATGTAACTTAAAGAAATATTCATTTGTGTAAAAGTGTAATGGTACTTTTAATGGTAAAAATAAGAAAACACTGTAGTTGTCCAGCAATAAAGAAATAGTTAAGTAAATTATGGTAGTGCCATACTGTGGAGTATTATGTAATTTAAAACAAGAATTGTAGACCAATAGGCATTGGCATGAAAATGTCCTCAAACTTAAAATGGAAGGAAGTTTCAGAATGCTACATGATTTTATGTCTGGAGTAACTGATCATCTTCAGAATTTTCTTGGTTATTTTATACATCTTTTTTCCATATAAATTAAGAATGAGCTTAACATTGCATATAAAAATATTGTTATGATTTTCATGATATTACTTTTTATTTATTTATTTATTTATTTATTTATGTATTTATTTTAAGGACTGTTCTTTTATTGGAATTGGGCATGTTCTTTTTTTACAATTTTGTTTATTTATTTTTAGAGATAAAAGAAGGGAGGGAGAAAGGGAGAGAAACATTGATGTATGAGACAAACCTCAATTCATTGCTTCTCACACGCCCCTAACTGGGGACCTGGCCCATAACATAGGCATGTGCCCTGGCCTAGAATCGAACCTGCTGCCTTTTGATTCACATCTGGCGCTCAACCCACTGGGTCATACCAGCCAGGGCAGAATACTCAAGTTAGTGCGATGTTATTTAGAGAATATAAGACATTTGTTTATTTGGAAAATATATATGTAAATACATAGAAAAAGGAGAAGAAGGTGGAAGAATGCCCAACAAATGTTAACTTTGTTACCTCTGAGAATGGTATCGAAGATGAGAAAACTGAATATGTCATATTCTCCTTGGAATACTTCTGTAATCTTTAAATCATGTATAGCAAGCATTACTTATGTATTATTTGGGTAATTTTTAAAATACAACAAATAAATGGAAAAATCCAAAGAAAGGAGGATGAAGGCTCAGAGTATGAGAAGGATACTTCAACCACAGGGAGAATAGATAACAAACCCTATGTAGAAAACAGAAATTAGACAAAGAGGGTGAAAACAATTAAACAAGGAGGGTGGAAAAATTAAACAAATTGGTACCTTTCTCTTTTGTCCAGTTTGAAGGTCTATATGATTGGCAGGGGGTGGGGAGGTAATAAGAAGTTATAAGCTGATGAAATGGACAACATCTGAGAAGGCAGGCTTCAGAGGGACCCGTGTGTAGAAACAGCAGAAGAGGATAAATGCACACACCACATGTACTTAACGTTAAAACCATATCTAAAACGTGAGACAAGATGAGCGTTATGGGGGATGGGGAAACAAAAAAAGAGAAAGTATTACATTTTGATTGTCAAATTTTTAAAAATGTTCCCCTTATGGATCATACATTTGGCGTCAAGTCTAGGAATCTTTTGCTTAGCCTTAGATCTTGAGACTTTCTCTTTTGTCTTTTCCGAAGGTTTTATAGCTTAGTATTTTATGTTTAAGTTCAAGTCCATGATCCGGTTTCAGTTAACTTTTGTATAAGGTGTGAGACTTTGGTCAAGGTTGATTTTTTCCATTAATATCCAATTGCTCCAGCACCATTAGCGGAAAAAACTGTATTTCCTTCACTGAATTGTTTTTGTACTTTTGTCAAAAATCAGTTGAACATGTTTGTGTGGATCTATTTCTGAGTTTTCTTTTCTGTTCCATTGATTTATATGTTTATCCCTCTTTTATGTAACAAAGTTCCTTTTATATAAATTTAAAGATAATCCTACCTACAGCTAAATCTTGCTGGGATTTTGATAGGAATTACATTGAACCTGCATATCAGTTGGGAAGAATTGATATCTTTACTGTATTGAACTTCCATCCCTAAGCAAATCAAGTCTTCCCATTTATTTAGGTCATCTTTATTTCTGCTTCTCTCTCACTCTTTCCCTCCCTGCCTCCTGTCCTCCCTCTTTTTCTCCCTCCCACTCACCCTGTCCCCTTTCCCCTTTCTTGCTCTCTCTAGATTATAAATGGCATTGTATTTTTAATTTTGGTGTTCACCTGTAAAATTACTAGTATATAGAGATACAGTAGACTTTTGTATGTTATTTTCTACCCTGTGACCTTCCTGAACTCACTTATTAATTCTAGGAGTGTTTTGGAGATACCTTTTGATTTTTTGTATAAATGATCATGCCATTATTATTGATTTGAGACTTTTCCTGTTTTATAATGTATGCATTTAGTATTATAAATTTCCATTCAGCACTGCTTTTACCATGTTCCACAAGTTTTATATCTTGTATTTTCATTCAGTTTAATGTATCTTTAAGTTTCTTTTGAGACTTCCTATTTGACTTATAGATTATTTAGAAATGTATTGTTTTGTTTCCAAACATTTGGAGATCTTCCTGTTATCTTTCTATTATTCATTTCTAATTTAATTCCATTGTGGTTGGAGAACACACTCTGTTTGGTTTCAATTATTTTAAATTTGCTGAGGTCCCCCAGAACCCCACTGCAGAATATGGTCTTCTTGGTATATAGTCTATGGGAACTTGTAAAGAATAAGTATTCTGCTATTTTTGAGTGAAGTGGTCAATGAATGTTGATTAGATCCTGTTGAATGATGGTGTTATGGAGTACCTTATATATCTTTACTAATTTTCCATCTAGTTCTATCAATGTTGAGAGAATAGTGTTGAAGCCCCCAACCATAATTGAAGATTTGTCTACATCTGTTTTCAGTTCTATCACTTTTTGCCTCACATATTTTATAGTTCTGTTGTTTGGTGCATATACCTCTGAGGATTGTCTTTTTTCATTCAGTTTGCTATCTTCTGCGTTCTTGGTATGATGAGTGATTTTTTTGAAACCTGGATATTTTGGGTACTTTGCTATGAGACTCTGGATCTTATTTAAACCACCTGCTTTAGCTGACTTTTTCTGATATGGCTCCATCATGGGAAGGGGGTGGGAGGGCACTGCCTCGTTATTGGTAGGTGGGAGTAGAATCCAGGTTCCCACTGGCCTCAGCTGACATCAGCAGTGGTGGATTCCTCACTACTACTGGGCAGGAATGGCAGTTACAAACTTCCTACCAGGTCTTCACTGATCCATTACCAGCTAGAAAGGGTAGGCATGCCTTGTGAAGCCACTCCTACTATTGCCCAGTTGGCTGCTACTGTCTGCACAGGGTGGGGGAGCGGCCTCCTTATGGCCAGCTTCCTACTCAGCCTTCTCTGATGCTACCCTGGCACCAGCAGGGTAGGAGAATGGGGATGGGACACCCTGTTGTAGCTTGATGTGGGTGGAATTCTATATTCTCCATTCAGCCTTGGTTGGTGTGGTAAGGATGGGACCACAGGTTTTTTCCTTTTTTTTCCTGTGGTATTTGGCTATCATAGAGCAGTTACCATCTAAAACTCTTCTATGTGCCAAACTAACTGTTTTCTGGACTTTTTACTAGAGAGAGCAAGCTTTTCTTAGACCTTTTTTTTTTCCTGCACTCATTTGTTTTTTAAGGTTGCCATCTTCTTCAGCTCCCCAACTGGGACAGATGAGTTTACAGTCTTGTTCTTTGGGTCCTGAGATCCCTAGCTGGTCTGCCTTCCTGTCTCTGCCTCCCATATTCTTCTTAGTGTGTTTTATGTATAATGTTCAGAAGTTTTAGTTGTAATTAGTAGGAGGATTAAAGGAAAAGTAAAGTTTTAAAGGAGGCTGGCTTCTATTAAAGACATCCTCCTGGAGAAAGGCCCTGTTATGACCTGGTAAACCTCTCCACAAGCTTCTTGCCACAATTACTCCACCCGGGTCGGACTTGAAACAACCTGCTTAATCCCAAGCATTTTCTAGGAAGACACCATCCATCATGCCAGACTCCTTGGTGGGTTTGTACTTTGGCCAAATACACTAAGAACAAATGTCTGGTGTTAGACCACCCAAGATATTTTCACTTCTGTGGTTAACCATCTTTGAATTCAGGTTTCTTGGGGTGAAAAGGTTATTCACATTCTGAACACATTAATACTTCCAAGTTTTTATACTCTTACCACCACAATGATGCTGCAGATAGTGGGTTTACACTAGGCAATGTGTACTCTACCAGTAACAGTTTAACTTTAATTATTGATAAATAGATCAGAGTCACCCATTTTCATCATGGTTCTTATTATTTCCACTGCATTTTGTTTACTGGGGAGTAAATGTAAGAATCTCCTGGGTATTTGGTAACCAGTCACTCAGCAGCCATGCATACCAAAATATAGGAAAGGAATTGACCAGAACTATGGGTGTGACAAGGTAGAAACATTCTTGTGTCTATAATTTACATTTACTTAGAGAAACTTTATATCTCCATTCCTACTCGGTTCCAGATGGATTGTAGTTCTCTGTGAACCAGGAGACATTGTATAATTTATAGCCTGTTTTAGCTTGCTTTGATAAAGAAAATGTTATCTTCCTTCTTAGGAAAATACAGGCTACATAGCATGATGCAATTGTTTATGGAGGCCATAAACCTCATTTCAGTCCCTCCTTCACAAAATCTGTGTCTCTGTGTGTGGAAACTGATGTTCTTCTTTTCAAAATATTCTAAAAAAGACAGTAGCAATGATATTGGAAAACAAAGTAGCATGTTTATTTGAAAGCAAAGCAATGATTTTCTTTTTGAAATTAAGTTACATTTTTTTAAAAAAGGAAATACTAGCTTGTTTTCTTCTTAACTTGGAAATTTTGGTTCTGATTCAGTTTTTTTAATGCATGTTTATTATTTTATTAAGTAATAAATGACCCTAATTTAAAGAGTCAAATATTACTATGCAACTTATAATGTAAATCAAGTCTCATTTTCAGAGGCTGCTACTTCCAACACTTTTAATTCACAATTTTAGAATTAATAGAATTCTGAAACTCTTCCCAAATAGTTAAACACCATAAATAATCAGTGAGTTTTCTCTCCCCTGCCCCCCAGTGTCCCTCCTCTAATCGGAACCGTATTTGTCGCCAGGACACCCCCTCCGATCGCCCTGGCAAGTCCGCCCTTTCCTCCACGCACCTTATCCTCTGCATCCTGAGTTCTTTCTTGATTTACAAACTTCATTTTTGTGGTCCACATGCTCCAGCGGCTTTTTGAGCAAAAGCTCATAAGAAGTGCAGTTGTTGCTGTTGTTTATATACTTTAGTCTGTTTGAGTAGAATATCTTATTTTAAGTTGGAAATAATTTTCTCTCAGAATTTCAAAGGCATCTCTTTATTCAGCACCTCACACAAAGCCTGGTGCCAAGGAGGCACATAATAAATCACTGTTGAATGAATTGTTTTCTAGCTTCGAGTGTTGCAGTTTTGAAAAGTCCAATAGCATACACTATTCTCATGACTCCTCCTTCAGGTTACTCTGTTTTTCTGTTTGGAAACTTTTGGAGAATTTCTAATACTTTACTAGAGATCTGATATTTCACAATGGTGGTGCAGTGGTATAGATTAAAAAAATGTATTCTCATATGCATTCAGAAAGCCTTTTTATATAAAGACCTAAGATTTTTTAAATTATAGAACATTATTATATCACATTATTTTAGTAGTTGCCCTTTCTCCTTTTTATCAGTCATTTTTCCTATAATTTTAGTAGTAGAATGTTGAATTTATTGAATAAATTGTCAAGTTCTTTTATTATTTTTCTCAAACATTTTTATTACTTTGACTTTTAGTTCTTTCTAAGCAATATCTTTCACTTTATCTCCTGATTCTCTATAACACTTTAAAAACATTTCCATCACTTTTTAAACTACCAAGAACTCTTTCTTGTTTTAGATGTCAACTAGGTAGTTGTTCACCTGAGTCTAAAATTCTGGAGCAACGTCTGGGCTGGGGATATACATTTGGAAGTTGTCCACATAGGTGGAAATTAAAGGCATGAGGCCTGATGAGACCACCAAGGAGATGAACGGAAACAGAGAAGAGAAATCCAAGGGCAAAGACTAAAGCATTCCAACTTTCAGAGGTCAGGCGGATGAGGAAGAACCAAGATAGAGAACAGGGCAGTGAAGGAGGAAAAAAGGAAACACAAAAGTGTGTGATGTCCTGGATGTCAAGGTGAGAAAGTGTCTCATGACCAAAGGGTATGATTATCTGTGACAAATGCCACTCGTAGGTCAAGTGAGCTGAGAACTGACTACTGATTTAGCAACAAGGTCATTGGGTCATTGGTGTTCTTGAAAGCCTGCTCTTTAAACACAACAGAGAGGGCAAAATCCTGAGAGCAGCATGAGGAATAAATGGGTATTACAGGAGAGATTGTAGTCAGCTCTCTTCGCTGTAGACGAGAACAGAAATGCAGCTGTGGGAGATGGAGGGGAATGTGGCATTCACAGTAGTGTCTTCTGGAAAAGTAGGGAATCAGATGCTTTCCAGAAAATTTCTGTGTCCATCAAAGGTATGGAAGCATAGTGACTACCAGGTATGACAAGTTTTAAGAGATTTAGGTAATGTGGAATTTTTATCAAAAAATAGGACATTTATCAAAATAATTGTACCTGTATTCATAATGTTTGCTGAGTATCAAGCAATACAAAACAGAGTGAATTTGGATATCTTAACTTGTGATTTGTTTCTCATTAAAATCAACTACTATTAATCAGTGTTTAATTATCCTGACTTTTAACTCAGGATATTTTTTTCATAAGAGTCTGGCACAAAGTGCTTCCAGGTGCTAGGAGGGCAATTCCCGAGTTAATGGACCCTTGTCCAGAGTGTGTATTGAGTGCAGTCCTTATGTGCGTGAGCCACCTCCTCCTCAGGGAATGACACATCGCACACTGCTTTCCTCAGCCCCTCAGTCTTTGATCCTGACCTTGAAAGCTGAACAACAGAAGATGCTACTCATCTTCTCAGGGCTATTCAGGCCCAGGTTGTGATCATTTATTTCATTTTTATTTTTATGTACTGCGCTTGGTATACCATTTTATTTTAACTTGGAGAAATTGCTTATTAAAAGAGCCAATTTTTCCTCTATGGAAAACTTTAGGGCTTAGTGTTAACATAGCAGAACCGTTTTTAAAGAGAGCTCTGCTCTCACAGAGGAGGCCCCAGGAAGGTGTGATAAGAGTGTAATATCGGTCAAGTTACTGAAAGTCTCTTGAGTGTCCGTTTTCCCACTTGATCTAAACGATGTTGTAAGCGAGGCTGGTCCCAGGGCTCAGTCTGTGTGCTTTGTGTAGGTAAGCCCTTTGTTTCAGTGTCCACCAATCCTCTTCTCCCATCAAACATTGAAAACACTTTAAAGTTTTCCCTTCACGTGATCTGCAACGCCTCACACCATCAGCCCCTGCCTACCACTTTCAGCCTCACGCTGCACTGCATTGCCTTTGCTTTCCACACTCCTTCCTTCAGTTCCTCGAGGACACTGTGCTCTACCATCCACTCAGCCTTTGCCCAGGCTTTTCCTCTCCGTCTAGAATGTTCTTCTTACCCTAATTCCTTCTTCACCTTTACCTAGTTAACTCCTACTCTAATTCAGGTCTCTGGCAAATATTGCCAGTGCTATATCTTAACTATATACATAGCCCCAAGGAAACTTTTTTCCTGGACCTTTTGTGAAATCCAGGATTTGCGAGTCATACAGTAGTCTCACACTCCCCCCTTGAACTCCTCCCCAAGTAAACTGGTGTGCTGTTTTCAGCTTCTAGTCACCAAAGTGGGACCGGCACTCACTGAAAAGAAGTAACACTGAGAAGCTTGTTTTCTAGTTGCAACAATGTTCCCTGTGGTTGTCCTTAAATATCACAAGGAAGTAATATTACTTCACAATGATATTCTTTCCCACGTGTAACAAGTATTTCAAATACCAGTTTAAGAAACATCCATGGGCAATACAAATAATAGAACACAACCACTGGGGCCATTCCTAACTGCAGGACAGATTCAACATGTGGGAGAACACTAAGAAAGTCCTTTTCTCTGTGTTCTCTGCTACTGAGGGTACAAAAACTCTCATGCCTGTAAGGCAATCCCCTATTCTGGAGATCCTTTCACTGTAAATGTATTATGTTGAATAGGGGCTTCATTAGTAGCCTAGGGTTGTGGTAACATAATACTATAAACTAGGAGGCTTAAAATAACAGAAATATATTGAGTCACAGTTCTGGAGGCCAGAAGTCTGAAATCAGGTGTTAGTAGGATCATCATCCCTCTGGAACTTGAAGGGGAGAATCCTTCCTTGCCTGTTCCTAGCCTCTGGTGGTTGCCAGAAACGATGGCCTCCCTTGGCTTACAGCTACAGCATTTCAGTCTCCGCCCCCATCATCACATGGAGACAGGTAAGATGGCAGAAGTCTGTAGATATGGAATGAGCCCACAGGAAAAAAACATGGACTTTAGAGAAAACCAATGCAACGTATTGGATAAGATATAAAAATAACTCTTAAAATGAACACCAAGTCCATAAGAGAGTAAGGAATTCTCAGTCTAAAGACTGAGAATTCAGACTGAGTAGACCACTAAAGCTAGATTTTACTCCGTAAATATTTATTGAACAAAATTAGCATGAACTTTGGTCTTCATGTGGCTGAAAAAAAGAAAAGATGACGTTCCACCCATGATGAGGACCCTGATAGACATCCTCACTCCCCCTGTAAACCTGAGACCCCGAATGGGAACACCCTCAAAGTAAAAGTAAACTGGGAAAATTGTGTCCTTAATTATGGGCCTAAAAGAAAAATCAAACCTCTCAAACATAGGTGTTGAATGAAAGGGAAAAACGAAACTGTTGAGAATTTATAACCACAAACCAATCTGCACATGCATGTGAAGCCTAAATACACAACACATGGGTGGTCAGAAACCTCAGGCTGAGAGGGTAGAGTGATCCCAAATTGTTGGTGTCCCAAAGACCACCTGCAGAAGCAAACGCAAATCTGTATAAGAACCCGCCATCGTGCTAGTCCTCAATGAATTTTCATAACAAATACTAATGTAATTGAGAAGCCCACAGTCAAAAGTAACTAAACAAGACACCATGAGGAAGAACCAGCAGAAAAACACTCTCAAGAATGTTACAGACAATGAAATACCAAACCCAGTTTACAAAAATATGTTTGATCTCTTCCAAGAACTAAAAGCCAAGTTTGAAAATATGTGTAGGTTATAAGGAACTATAACAAATGACCACGCATATTTGAAAAATAACCAAATAAAATTTCTGGAAAATAAATATATAATTGGAATAAAAAAGTCAAAGGATGTTTTTAACCCAGAATGCACCTAACAAAAGAAAGAGTTTGTGACTTGAACAACAGACCTGAAAAAGAATTAGCCAGAATACACCACAAAGAGGGAATGAGATGAAAGGCGTGAAGAAGAGATTAAGAGACATTGAGGAGCCTGTGAAAAGGGTCCTCATTTTTCTCCTATTTAGACTGAAACTCCAATATGCATCAGAATCTTGTGGAAGGCTTATTAAAATACTATGTGCTGGGTCCCACTCAGAAATTCTGATTCAGCTGATCTGCACTGGGGGCATATAATTTGCATTTCTAAAAAGACCTCAGGCCATGCTGATGAAGCTGGTCCAATAATATAGAGAGTCATTGATACAGAGAATAAAAGATTTAGAATCTTCTGATGAGGAAGTAGAACTTTGCCCAAAGGACTTGGTATTCAGCTGTACTTAATGCATTTTCCTGAGGTCAGTGTGTTGGGATAAGGATAGAAGGGAAGAGAGAGAAAGCCGCCTGTAAATGCTGTAATCCTGGGCAGACCTAAGGAGACTGGGCCTGGCACTGCTTATTAAAGTAATTCAGCCCCCACTGGTACATAGTAAATATTTGATGACACAATGTTGACTTCTAAATTATAGTGTCGCCCTTTGACCACGTAATGGAGAAAGTACTGTTTAATGCATTAACACATTTCACGCAGGCAGCAGTGCAGCTTCTCTTCTGCTCTTCAGTTATTCAACCTGAATAACTGAACGCAGACTGGTAATGAAGCCACATCCTTCAAGGAAAGAAAGCCTTAGTTTCACTTTCAGGATAACAATGTCTCTTCCCATTTCAAAGTAATTCCTTACTACTGAATACTTGATGAATTCCAGGTACACTTTCAGTCAATTTCCTGTTTAAATTCCTCATTGGAGCTATTTTCCCCTCTAAAGGGAATGTACGCCCTTCTTTTTCCAGGGGATAGTGTTGGCACAGCTAGAGTGTTATGTGAGGGGAGGAGGCTTCCTGTAGATCTTGTCATCGTTCTGCTCAGAATTCTCCAATAACTTTCCATCTCTTCAGAGTAAATCCCAGTTCCTTGCAGGACCTGCAGAGCCAGCCCTACGTGACCTCACTCCCGCTCATCTCATTGACCCCCCGTCCTGCCCCGCTGCCCCCAGTCCCTCCACTCTGTGCGTGCTCCTCCCTCGGAGCGTCGGCCCTGGCTCTCCCTTGACTGGAAATACCTTTGTGCTGCTGTACCATGGGGCTCCCTCCCACCCCATTTTTTAGATCTTTTGTCCTCCTGGGGAAGTCTTCTCTGACTTCCTAGTATAAATTGCAGGATTCCTCTCCTAGCACGCTACGGGGCCTCGGGAAGCAGAGTGAAAGAAAATCCTTCCACATTTAAAGTGTCTTGTTACCCATCTGCAATTCAAAGAATTCGAGATTCTAAGATTAGTACAGCAGGTTTGTGGATAACCTACTTTTTCCCTGTAAGATCAAAACAGAAATCCAGAGTCTAAGACTTGCCCCAGGTTTGTGGTTTATCCTCACCTTTAGCTATTATTTTGGTTTTCTGAGTTTTAGCATCTCATTTTATGCAGTTTATGAACCTACATTTTTAGTTAAAGCCATCTGTTCCATACTTTATTTTTCTTCTTAGAATTTTGAATATAGCACTTATATATTTTACCTAATTGTTTCTTGTCTATTAAGAGAAACAATTGTCTTCACTAAAATGTGAGCTATTTTTCTTTCTTATGGCTGTGGCCCAGTGCATAGAATGCTGCCTAGCCTGTAGTAGATAATGAGTAACTTAATCACTGGGTAAGTGAATGCATCACTGTGCTGTACCAGTTTTCATGATCTCTTGTTAAGGTTCCCCGTCCGATTGGATCTTTGGCTGTTGACTTCTGTACTGATTCATCTATTGCTAATCCTTTGTGGGGTCTTTGGCCTGATCTCAAGGTCTGAGCGATCTGTGTTAGCCTTGTTCTGCCAGGTCTTTTGCGTCTATCATTTCTTTGATACTTTCTTATTCAACTACCCTGATCTGTTCGGGGCCTCATGGAACCTTCCTTCTGAAACTCCTCATTTTGTGAATTCTGTCTGCCTAAACACAGTCAAAATGGCATTTATGTTCCACTGTGACTGTCCCAGGATGATGCAAGGCAATCACTGCAGCTGATTCTTCTCAGAGTTCAGGTGGGACAATGGACATAATGCTCCTCTGTTCTGTGATTCCTTAAACTATGTGATGGGTCCCTGGTGCTTCATTTCCTTCCTGATGTCCCCTCCACCCCCCTGTGTAACTTTACTTCATTACGTTACTTCAGATAGTATCCAGAAATTAGATTATTCCTCCTGTTGTTGAGAAGAAAAGGCGGGACTTAGTTTTGTTGTTGTTGTGTTTTATTTTAAAAGACTGGAAAAAGCACCTTCAGATATGTTCTGTAAACTCATGATCGAGGCCCAGTACAGAGCTGCCTTCACTGCGCTTTCTCCCTACACGCTCCCGGCTGCAGGGCTTGTGTTTGCAGAGCGGCACTGGCACAGCAGCGGGGAACTGAAGCTAATGCTTACAAGTCAGAGAGTTGGCTGTGATAGGTTTAATTGTTAAAACTGGCTCACTATGGATCAGTTTAATTATAAAGTGAGACTTCAGGATTTAATTCAAATTATTGGCATTAAATCATTCTTTTTATATGAAGTATCTTATATTTCAAGAATTAATTGTGGCATTTATTTTCCATGTAATAACAAAATAGATAATTCTTTGACATAATCTTCACATTCAATTGACTTCAATTGAATTAATGCTTATTTCCAGACTGTTTATATGAAGATTTTCTTCATTTTTATCTTGAGATTTTACTTTCTTTATCTCCTAATATTAAGTGATTTTTAGGGGTACACATGTACTATATTTTATAGGGTCTTATATATCTGAGAACATCTTATGCCACTTTCACACAAGAAAGACTACTTGGTTGGGTATAAAATTATTGCATTCTAAATCGTTCCCTTCAAAACTGTAGACATTGCTGCTTCTAGTTCAAGGGAATGATTTTTGCTTCCTCTTGGTTAGTAACACTTTTTCCAGTTCTCATTTTAATTTTCTCTACTTACTCTTATAAAAAGTATGATCTAGCCATATTTCTTCAAAAGTCAGAGTGTGTGGATTCTCTGTGTCTTTGGAGGCTGTTGAATCTCATTCTTCGTCGTGCAGTTAGAAGGCAGTTTCTAGTAGATATTACATGGTGCAACTCACTTCTGCAGAGACAGCACCTTCCCTCCTCCTTATCATCTGATAGCTCACACTGTGAACTCATGGAGTGTATGAAAGCCTACCAGCGGACATTACTGCCAAGGACAGGGTCTCTTCGCTGGCCTGGAGGACTTCACACAACTCACAGGATGTTGTGTGTTCATGCCAGTTCCCTCCCCAGACACGTCCTGGTCCGTTCCTCACCCACCATCCCACTCACCAATTGCCATCTCTGTCTTAACAGAGAAAGGTGACTAGAGGGGAATAGAAGTGGAGGCTAGAGACGGAAGACTCTCTCCAGACCTCAGTGTTCTGGTTTGCTCAGAAAACCTAGCTTTTATCTTGCTAGGAACCCTGATTATCTGATTTCGGGGAGCAGTTAGAGGGCATTAACCTGTGGTTTTAAGCATGCCCCTACTTTTTTCAAGTATTTCTGTTATAAGAAGTTTTGCCATGGTGAGTAAAGAAACAAAAAATTAACAGAGCTTCTTTAGCCCCTCAGCCTTACAAAATTTCATTCCTAAATTTTAAACAAGTCAGAATAGAATCTGAACAATGGTTATTGTCATTTACTTCCAGATTAATTTTAGGGAAACATTGAAAACGTAGTTAAAATGAAGAGATCATGAAACAGCGAAGTGCTCATTTATTGTTAGCAAAAGAAACTTTTTATCTGTTGTGTAGTTTAAATTTTCAGTGAAATTTGAAAGTTAACCTCCTTATGCACATAACTTGTTTTACAGTTGAGACTTTTCAAGGTCCAATTTAGCTCCAAAGACTAGTGCCATTTACCACATCTCTAGCCCTTTGGAGCAATCAGCGGGATTGAATTTCAGTACAGGGAAGCCCTGTTCAGGCTAAGGGCTGCATGGGGATCTCACCTTGCCTTAACAGCTTCAGGTGTTCAGATCTGCTGAGAGGGAGACCGTTTCCTGATTGGTGATCATCCCACCCTGAGACACAAAGAGTCAAGGCCAGCGGGACTCTAGTTGCTGTGTGTGCTTCCTGAGCAGGAAGCTACGGCTCCCTTATCCCCGGGGCAGAGTGAGTGCTTTTCACATCATATTTCACTGAATCACAGTTTTCTGAGAATGTCCTAACAGTTTCAAAATGACATTTTTATGTGGCTTAATGTTTCTAATTTGCTACAACTTACATTACATCTCTACTTGCCTAAACCAAGGACCAGATGGAATACATTCTGGTCAGGCATCCAGACAGTTACTATTTAGAGGATAATGTAGCCTTTTTAAATTTTTCACAAGAGAGTAAGAGTCTGATTTTAGTACTCTCCACTCATAGGATAAAATTTATGCCAAGATAAATTTTAGCTCCCAATATTACCTTTCAGTCGGAAACATTTTATCTTGGTTTTAGGGATCCATTTGGTTTTCTTATATTTTTTGGTAGCAGTTTGCTAACATTTAAAATGAGACATAAATGTGTAGCAAAGCACATAGACAATTACCTTGACCTACTTCAAAAATATTGAATTTATGTTTCACAACAGATATGCAACTAATGGAGATTGTATTTATGAGATGTAAGCAGGATTATATGTTGGGTTGGGACACAATATATTTGTACAATCAATACTGGAAAATATTTCTGCTTGGTCAATTTTAGTAACCAATACAGTTTGAAATGAGGAACTTTGGGAAAAAATATTCTAACAGACTTCTGACAGGCCAACTACTGTTTGAAAAGCCAAACTTGACATCCTGTTTCTTGGATCCGCTTGCCTCTTCCCACTCCTCACCCTACTTGATCTCACAGATCAGTTGGCACTCCTATTTTTTCTCTCCTTTAAAGTTGCTCCCTACTTTGTTTCTGTATTGCCATTCCTAGTATTTTTTCTATTTCTGTGAATGTTTCCACTCAGCTTTTGCTATGAGTTTCTTTCTCTATTATTGCTCCATAATTGTAGGTGTGCCTCAAGATCTGTCATATTATCTGATCTTTTTCTTACACTCACTTCTTAAAAAACAAAGCCCAACAACAACAAAAAATCTCTCATCTGTGCATGTAGGTTCAAGGAGCTATTGTTTCAACAGAGGTCCCCTAATAAGCCTCTTCTGAATAGTAATTGTGAATTTCTGATTAGCTGCTCACCTTTTTACCTCTACAACTAATACAACCATCACACATAATAATTAATAATTAAATTCATTACTTTCCTCTTAAAATGGATTTCCCTCCTAATTTCCCTCTATTTAGGTATGCATGGGTAGTCTTCTTGTCACTCAGACTCCAAAATCAGGGCTGTCTTTAATTCCTCCTCACTACTCTTAACAAACATTCCAAAAAAAATTTAAAAAGCAGTTTATTCATATATGATATGCAAATCAGGGACTTAGTATCAACCAAAGACATATTTTGTAGTGGGCAGACAGAGAAAGGTCGCTAGGGTAACAAGAGCACAGACTTACATCATTCATTGTCTTATGGTGGGTGCAACTGGAAAATTCAACGGTCAGCTGACTCAGTGGTCAGCAACTGGGGCTGTGATTCAAGAACCATGGGTAACATATGATCAGGCATTTGTCAACACCCTGGTTCTGGTTCAGGCTTGTAGAAAAAAAGCATTTGGATTATTTATCAGCAGAAACCAAAGAGCCCAGAAAGATGGTTTGTTTTGCAAATTGTTTCCATGTTCAAGGAAGAGAGTCATGCTCTGTACGCAGCCTCAGAATTCAAAATGCAAAGATCCAAATGTTGGGCCACAAATTATGATATTAAAGTTCCCTTAAGTTCTTATATTCACATCTATTTTGCCACCATATTCTGATGAATCTGACTGCTAAAGTGTCCTCAAAGAAGATTTTGCAAAGTTACAATTCACAATCCTCACCATAGAGTATGCAAACTTATTTCTTCAGGTATGTCAAGATTGTGTACTAAAACTGTTTTTCATCTTCAGTGTGAACATCACTCCCAACCTTAAGGAGATACAACGAACTATAAGGGAATGCTAGGAACTACTGTGTGCTCTAAAGTGGGATAACTTAGATGAAGTGGCCAAATTTCTGGAAAGACACAATCTATCAAAACTGACTCAGAAATAGAAAATTGGAATAGACCATGACAAGGAAAGAGATTTAATCAGTCGTTTTAAAACTTCTCAAAAGAGAAACTCAGACCCAGATGGCTTCGCTGGTGCATTTTATCAAACGTTTGTACAGGAATTAACAACAATTCTTCATAAATTCTTCCTAAATATAGCAGAGAAGGAAAATTTTCTCAATTTAATCTATGAGGTCAGTATTACCTAGATATCAGAACCAGACAAAAATATTACAGGGGGGAAAAAAACAATGGATCAATATCTTGTGACTTTAAATGCAAAAATCCTCAAAAAAGGAAAACAAATCTGGCACTAATTGCAAAGAATTATATGTAACAAACAAGTGGAATTTATCTCATGAGTGCAAGGTGGATTTAACATTGAAAAATCAATTAATGTAACAAACCATATCAAATAGAATAAAGAACAAAAACTATAGAATGATCTCAGTAAACACAGAAAAAAGTTTGACAAAATCCAACACCTTTTTATGACAAAAATACTCTACAAACTAGGAATAGCAGTTCGTCAACCTGATAAAGGACATCTATAAAACCCAGTACTAAAATTGATGATTGATAGAGGGAGGAGAGGGAGGCAGAAAAGGAGAAGGGAATTAAGAAGTACAAACTTCCAGTTATGAAATAAGTTATAGGGATGTAATATACAGCACAGGGAATAAAGTCAATAGCACTGTAATAACTATGCATGGTGACAGACGGTTACATGACTTACTGTGGTGATGACCTTGTAAGGCATATAGTGTCGAATCACTATGTTGTACACCTGAAACTAGTGCAGGCATGGGCAAAAGTAGGTTTACAATTGTAATACCAAGAAATAATGCCATAATAAATAAATAAT
Organism: Micronycteris hirsuta; assembly: GCA_004026765.1. Classification (NCBI taxonomy): domain Eukaryota; kingdom Metazoa; phylum Chordata; class Mammalia; order Chiroptera; family Phyllostomidae; genus Micronycteris; species Micronycteris hirsuta. The sequence goes on from PVJI01005483.1 coordinate 17,976, forward strand.
AATACAAGAATAAACTATGTTTCATGTACTCACAACTGTAAACCTACTTTTGCCCACCCCATATAATACTGTATGCCAATTATAATTTAAAATAAATTAATTAAAAACCCAGTATTAACATTATAATTAACAGTGAAAGACTAAATAATTTCCCCCTAAGATCGAGAACAACACAAAGATGACCACTCTTGCCAATGAAGAGTCTAGTCTGTATCAATAAGGCAAGAAAAAGTAAAGAAGAGTTTCCATATTGGAAAGAAAGAAATAAACCTGTCTATATTTGCACATTACATGATCTTACATATAGAAAATCCTAAGGAATCCAGTAAAAAATTATAAGAACTAATAAATGTGTTTAATAAGATTACAAGATACAAGATCAATATACAAAAGTCCATTGTATTTCTATATACCAGCAATAAAAATCCAAAAATGAAATTAAGAAAACAATTTCATTTATAATGGCATCAAAGAGTAAAATACTTGGAGATATATTTAAACAAAGAATGCATGATTTGTAAACTGAACACTGTAAAACATTGCTGTAAGAAATTAAAGAGACCCTAAATAAAGAGAAATACATCGTATATTAATGGATCAAAAGACATATTGTTTCACTGCAAGACTACCAAAATTATCTATATTTTTAACTCAATCCATTTCACAAACCCAGCTGAATTCTTTGTAGAAATTAAGAAGCTTATCCTAAAATATATATGGAAAGAGAAGGGACCAAAAACAGCTAAAACAAACCTGAAAAAGTACAAAGTTGGAGAGCTCGCACTTCCTGATTTTAAAGCTTACTACAACTATAGTGATAAAAGCAATGTTGTACAGGCATAAGGATAGACATATAGATCAATGTAATTGAATCTAGAGTGTAGAAATATCCATTTACATTGGTAGTCAATTGATATTTGACAAGGGTGCCAAGACAATCCAGTTGATAAAGAATTGTCTCTCCAACAAATGGCCCTGAGGTATCCACAGGTCAGCAACTGGGTATCCACAGGTCAAAACAAGTATAAAAATAGAATTTTGACCCACAACCTGCAGCCACCAACTCAGGAAACCAACCCGTTATCTAGCTATAGGCAGCTACCCAGCTGTCTGTAAGTCAGATTTGTAGAAAGACTGCTAGCTCCAGTTACCGGTACAGGAATCCAAACAATAATCCCTAAAATGATCAATTCATAATGTCCAGGACTTGATTAATACCTTGATTATGTATTTCCTAATTTTGTTCCCAATTTTAGCTTAAGCCCATCCAGAGAAAGCAAAATATCCACCAAGTGCAAGTAATGGTAGCTGACTCCCTCACTATGCTGAGCTCTGAATAAATAGCCTTTGCTTGTTCCCATTTGGTTGGTTTTCCTTTCTTCCACAAATGCTCCTATTCTGCATGTATATGTCCGTGTCTTCCATTCTACTCTGAACTTAAGGACTAGGCTCTTGATTTATTCTTAGTTATATCTCCCTGAGCATAGCCCAGTATGTTTTACATTAGTAGAGAGCCAGAATATTTGTGGAATACAAGGTTTTATAAGAATTTGATTAGCTTATATTTCCTTGCGCTGCATAAAAACGCCTCCCTCTGTAGTAGTTATTTAGAGTTTTATGTTGGAAAGACATTGCCCCTGGTGTATGGTAGCTTAAATGATGATGATGATGATGATAATAGATTCGTAATAATAGCACTAATCATATGTCAGGAATTACTTTAGTTATTTAAAATATGTTGACTCTCAACGCAGTTCTATGAATTGAGCTTTATGATAATTCCTGTTGCACATATGAGGCAACTAAGAGCAAAAGCTAAGTTGCCTGAAGGCGCAGAAACTAGAAAGTAGTGGAGCCAACATTTAAACACAAAGAGTCTAGGCCTAGAGTCTGTGCTTTTAATTGCTAAACTATAATGCCTCCAATTTTTTTTTAAATTCTCACTCAAAGGTATGTTTACTGATGTTTAGAGAAAGAGGAAAGGAGAGGGAGAGAGAGGAAAACATTGACTTGAGAGAGAAACATTGATCCATTGCCTCCCATATGCACCCTGACTGGAGATCGAACCTACAGCCTCTTGGTACAAGGGATGATGCTTCACCAAGTAAGCCACCCAGGCAGGACAATGCTTCTCAGTTTTAAAGGCAGATTTAATGCTGCCCACTTTGGTTCTGGGGTCTAGTGATCAAGTCCTAGAGGCAAAAAAGTGAATAAAATAGGGTTCCTACTTTTGTGGAATATAAGCATTTAAGAAATTGCATCTTCGGAGGAGGAAGTGAGAGCAGTGAGGAATTCATAGAGGAGGAGATGTGGGGCGGATGTTGGAAGATGGATTTTGTGGTGGGAGGTTATTTCCCCCAGAGACTTAGCAAAGGCATGACTGTAGATGAGGTTTGCGGAGGGAGTGGAAAGGTAGAAAGTCCTTGGAGAAGGAGACAGAAGCTAAATCCTGGAGTTATGCTTGGATTTTATCCAAGTTGTATGAAAAAAAAACATTGAAGAATTTTAACTGTAGTTGGGGGGTGGGTAAGTTGACATCATCAAAATTAAGTATGTATATATTCTCTTCATTTTAGATTCAGCCCTCTTTCCTTTACAAAACAGAATGAACAACAAATAAGAGTTTTTCAGAGGACACAGGGAAGGCCTGGGTGTGGCCATAGGTGGGGGTGGGGAGCCAAACATATCTGATCTCATATGATCTCACAGCTTCTCAGGGAGTGGCGTTAAATAGGAAGTCAACCCAGACGGGTAGGAAAGGGTGAAATGGCGTGGCAGCTGGGTCTGCCTGCTTGCACAGCATCGGAGAGTTGCTTCCATTCCTCATTCTGATTTCGAATACATCACTTTAGCCTCTTCCAATCCCTGTTGCCTTAAATGTAAAGTAAAGCAATATTAACCCTCAACCTTTAGGATTCTGTAATTCTAATTATTGAAACAATTCAAATTTGGCAAAAATGCTTAACCTTCTCAGGATAATATTAACAATCTCTGCATATAGTGGACTGAAGTATTGTCATTCCTAAAACTGACCCCAGGAGTGAGTTACTGCTTTCCAAATACAATAAAGGGGCCTTGAAACAAAAGGTTTGAACTTCTACCAACATAAACAGAGTGCTTCTTCTCTACTAATGCATTAAAACAATTCCATAAAAAGTAGAAAATTCCTTACAGACCCATCTGCAAAATCTGCTCCTGAGTTCCAAGGAGTCTACATCTCCCAAGTCAGAGTCTAGATTTCAAAGATGTGAGGAATGAAAGGGAAAGAATTTTCTATGCTTTGGCCTGGTCCCAAGAATGTCAGTACTGGTGGCCTGTGAGCTCCGGCCTCTGCTGAAGCCATCTTTAAACGGCGGCCCCCCCGGCAGAGCCGGCTTTGAGCGCGAAAGGTCTGGGTGGTAAGGAGAAGGGCAGAGCAGGGCCCGGCGCGCGCTCTCCCACATCGCGAAAAGGCCGACATGATGGCAGACGTTTGATGAAACACAAATTTCTAGATATGCTCTTTAAAGTTTCCCACTATAAAGTTGTTATAGGATAAAATTAGCTATGTTCATTAAAAGAAATCTAGAAAATACAAAAAAGTAAAGGTTAAAAATTACTCCTGGTACCACCCTAGTTCCATTATCATTGGCATTCTTTTCTGTCTTTAGGATAATGAATAAACTTCTGTTTGCTTTTTTACAAAGCTTCAATAATACAATATAAACAATTTATGTCCTGCTAAAATTTCCTTCTAATTTAAATTTAATTAATGATGAGATGCCCTATTGAAATTAATCTCCTAAAAAATAAAGCCATTAGACTGTCCACAAAGAAAGTTAGTTATAAAATAACCAATATTGTCTAGCATATTCTAAACAAAACTTATAAGTTCACCAGGTAAGTATTTTACTTTTACATGCCAAGAAAATATAGATATTAACAATGGTGTAATAACTAGCAAATCATTCTAGTTGTAGTAAATAGCAGAATAGGAAATGGAGTATAGAAAATGTTAAAAGTTTTATCAAAGTAAAAGCAGAATATGGATCGAAGTTTTTGCCAGTAAGAGAGGCAAAGAAAGGTAAATACCTATCCACAGAGGGGATTGGGAGATGACTTATCTCTCTCCTTTACGTTTCTGGCCACAACAGGAAAAAAAACTAACTAGGAGAGATATATTTACATTATGAAGATGAAATAAGAGTAAGAAAGATAGTGACTAACTTATAAGAATATATTATGTATTATAAATAATTTCTTTTCCTAAATGTAGGAAGCATTCAAGTATAAATATCAAATGGCGTCTTTTTTCCCCAATGAAATAGCAGACCTTTCCAAAAAATATTGAATATCTGAAGAACAAAATAACCCAGAAGAGAATAAATGTCCTAAAATGTGTTAACACAACATTAAGTAACTATTTCGAATGCATCTTGGCCCAATTAAATGAGCTGATTACATAGAATTTGGAAAAAAGAGTAGTCAAATAAAATATTTAATAGTTACAATTATTTTGCCAATTGTTAAGCTAGATGCTCATTAATTAAATTATGAATATTGATGGGGCATTTTATTTGGGCAATGAAAATATGTGGATGAATAAATTAAAACCGATTAGTATAGTGGGGAAGAGTTTAGGCTATGTCCTGGTTGCATGATCTTGGGCAAGTTACTTAATCCCTCTGTGCCTCATTTTCCCCATCTGTAAAATGGGAATGATAGTACCTACCTCATATAACTATTATGATAATTAAAGATGAGATATTTAAAGGGTATGACACGGTGCTAGCATATAAACCCAGAAGGAACCAGCCACTGCACAAGATAAACTAACTGCAAGAATCAGATTTAAAATGTATGTTTCCTTCCCCTTGGCTTGATGTTACTTAGGAAATAATATGAATATGCATTACGGAAGACATTATCATAGACAAAGTCAGCAACCCCTGACTGAGGCAGTTTGTGCCCTCCTTTTATGGGGGACAAAAGGCAGAGAAAAAAAAAGTCATCTTCACTTATTTCCCTCTGAACACCTATGCTGTTGAAAACAGAAGCTTGGAGCAGCAGTTCAACAACAAAAAAGTGATGAGAATAATCTGGTATAGGAAAAAATTTTCCCAGATGACATTTGAACTTAGTGTAATTATCATTCTGTGTTATCCAAAGGTCTACTAATTTTAGTTATGAATATAGTCTCATCCTAGATTTAACAGTGCTCAGACAAGAATTGCCTAATCTCTAAACCAAAAACTAAATAAATATGCTAAGGTGTAAATGTAATCATGTGGCTATGTGTTCATCCTTCGTATGACTTGCTAATAGGTTCTTTAGAGTCGGGTGGGATAAAGTCAAGGTACTGGGTCTGGTCCCAGGCAAGCCAGTTAACTGCTGTAATACATGACAGTCCTACATCAGCCTTGGCATGTATTTGCAGCTTGTCAGCTTGCAAACACATGAATGACTTTGGAAAGAACAGTGGTTTGTTAAGTTAAGGCAACAAGTGATAGTTAAGAGTGTAGGGGGAAGGGATTCTGTTCTAATGATGGTAGGTTACACTTAATAATAGCATATTTATGCAAAAAAGATGTATAAACTGAAGTATTCATTAGAAATACAAGTGTTTTGTAAGGCATATTGAAAAAGTCAAAAATAGAAAAAGTTTAATCTCAGTTTGCTGTATGATCATATTCATCCCCTCTAAAAAAAATTAAGGTAAGTATTCCAATAATCTCAAAAGTCTATTTTAACTTCCTCTTTGTTCCAATTGTTTTCATTAGTTTTACCTCTCCAGATCAGACCTCTTATTGGGCCTGCTTCATATTTCTTTAATCTTTTTTGGCGGTCAGGACCCCAGACTCCTGCTATGGTCTTCATTATTCATAAGATCAGGTCAGATTATCTTCTCACCTGGGAGGCAGTGACAGAACTTTGGTGTAGCTTAGGATCTTTCCATCTCCCTGAAGTAAAGATTCCTGGTAAGCTCTGATTTCTTTGATCTTTTACTAGAAGGTCTCAGTTTGATAAGTCGGTCTCTAACATCCTAACACCTTACTTTTTCTTTGGTCTTTTATTGAACTGCATTCCCTAGTTGTGAATAAACAGGGCAACTCCTTAAGAGTAAAGGGTCTCTGAAATGTAACTTAATATGATCTTCCTTTCTGAAGGACAAAATAATATATCCATCTCTGTTATGAACTGTGTGTAGAACATACTCATATCATCTTCCCTTGCTTGCTGAGTGCACAATGGAATAAACCGCTGTGATATGAGATTTATGAAGCCCCTTCCTTCTCTCAGTCTCCCCCAACCTCTTTAAGTTTACTATCCAGCATCAGACCCTTCCTGACAGATATGCTGGAACTGGTACTGGTAGTCACTCCCAGCTGAGTCTGTCTTTGATGTTTTATTAAGTGTATGATTTACTATTTTTTCATTTGATTTACTAACGAGAGGAAGAACCCCAAATTGGTAACAAAATCCAAATGGTCGCCTTTAAGAAATTGTTTTAAATGTGTTTCGTTTTCTGACTAGTGAGACCTCCACTAAGAATATTTTTCCATCGTCAAACATATGTCCAAATTTAAAGATGGTTCTGTGATCTGATGATACCATTTGAAGGAAAATGAAGTACTTGGCTAGCGGGAAAAGTGGTTTTTGCATGTGTGCGCACGTAATAAGCAAATTCTTTCCCCTGGTTAAAAACAGTAACTATGATGTCACTTCACCTAGCTCCTTCTAACCTAGAATAGAGCTAGAAGTTGATCAGTGTTGCGGGCTTTTCCTCACAGCCCTACTAATCATTGCTTCTGAACACCAGAAAATAGAACGCCAGATGTTTACCGCTGCACGGTGCTTCGAAGGACACTGCAAGGATGCCGACGTTGTGGAACTGGGACCTTGTTACACTTGAAGCTTAACCAGTGAAACGTCAACATTCTTTGCTTTCTCTTTGCAAAATATTTGCTATAAAGTATAAATAAAAAGGGGAGTATTTCTTCACATTGCTACGCTAAAACATCTGGCATCTGGGGTTGTGTTTATACCTTTCTGCACTGCAGGCTTGTCCTTCAAAGCAATTTGGATTTTTCTTTCACTTCCTTGAATGTTCAAAAAAGCAACTTTTATGTTTTTTTAAGAAAATGATTTTGTTCAAGCATATGGAGCATCTTAAATACTAGGGCCAAAAAACAAGTCACTAAAAGGAAAAGCCCTCCAATGTATCTTTACCGTACACCTTCTTATGTCCCGAGGGTTCTGTGTCACTCAGGGCTCTACCTCCATTCTCAAAATATAAGATCCAAAAATAACAGTGCTTTTTGGAACATAATCTCACTTTAAAATGTATTTCCACTTTCCCTTATTCCAAACAATATGATTACAAAGAGTCATTCAATATGATAGAGCAAAGAACTGAGAAAGGAAATAAGAAAATCTAATGGAAACTGAACATAAAATAAGGATAGGAAAACAGGAAGTAAGCTTATCCCTGGCCAGTGTGGCTCATTTGGTTAGAGGATTGTCCCATAAACTAAAAGATCATGGGTTCGATTCCCAGTCAGGGCACCTGCCTACTTTGCGGGTCAGTCCTGGTTGGGGTGTGTGTGGGAGGCAACCAATTGGTGTTTCTCTCTCTCTCCCTCCAACCCTTTCTCTCTCTATGGAATAAAAAAAGAAAAGTAAGCTTAATACATAAACTTCATGCTGTAAACTCACTAAAGGTGAGCCACAGATTTGCCTCTGAATTTCCTAGCAAACAAGTTTCAAAAGAAATAGGATTAATCATATGAGTTTCAATGTCAAGAAGGAAAAACAAACCAACTGCTCAGGAAAATTATCCCTCTTGCTGTTACAAAGAATTATGACAATTTTTTCTTTGTGTCTTCATAAATAGAACATGTTAATGGTGAGAACAATATCTTTGATATCATTCTTGTTATGAATGTAGCAATGGCCTTCACAAAGCTGTGGCAATAATGTTTCATAAAGTGGGTTCACAGAGTTCCTCCAAAGCCAAGTTCCATAAAGGGAACCCTGGTGTCACCTGAGAATACGTGTCACTGGTTGTCTCACAGAATTCAGAGTTACATTTTAGAGTACTGACTGCTTAGCCTTAAGAAAAATTCCCCACAGATAGCCATTTATGCATTTGTTTAATAAAAAATATTTGTTAGGCATTGGCTGTGTGCCAACCATCGCTCCTGGTGCCAGAGGTCTAACAAAACAGACAAAAATCTCTGTTTCAGGAAATTTAAATCCTAGTGTGAATTGGAGAAATAGACAATTAGAAAGTAACAAAATAAAATGCTTTTAGAGAATGATCGCGATAATGCTGAAACAAAACTCAGCAGGGTGACGGTACAGGCACGGACGCCTTTGGTGCGTGGGTCAGGAGATGTCGCTCTCAGGCAGTGACAGCTGAGCTGAGTTATGAATCATGAGTGCGAACCAGGCAAAACTCTGGAAAACCTCAGCCGTCCCAGCAGAGTCCGCAGTAATACAAATTTCCAAGGGTAGACTTGAGCTTGCTGTGTTGGAGGGCCTTGTGGGACTGGAGTATGCCGCACTGGGCATGGTCATGGAAAGACCTTGAACCTACACGGCTCTGTGGCCCCTCTGTGCAAGTTAGAAAAAAGCCCCTTTCACTTCAGAGCTGTGTAGACCTCACTAGACAGTGGGGCACTAGAATGAACGTAAAATAGCATAATTTGCAACAATAATCACATTCTCCATATTTTTCTGGAACAATACCAAGAAAGTTTTCAAAATTTGTGGCATTCAAGGGCTTTGTTACCTCCAAAACAAAATTTGGGAATGTCTCCAGAAGAATGCTTTCGAGATAAAAAGGACCTCACAACAACAGCTAACGGGTCAGTAGGCTCTTCCTCTGTGCCGGGCACCATGCTGAGCTCCTTGTGTGCACTGTTTAATTCCTTCATCGCAGAATCCCTGTGAACTGTTTATTATCATGGCCATCTCACAGCATGAAGGTTGAGAAATGTGCAGTAACTTGCCCAAGGTTAGATGGCTAGTAGGTAAGTGGAGTAGTTGATGTTGAATCTTGCTGTCTCTCTCCTTAATATCTTCCATAGTAGTTAGTCCAGGATCATCCAGGATGTGATATTTGATGGGCTGAGAGATACAATGTCACTGAATACAAAAGAAGGCAATAGCTATTTTTCTGAAACTAATTGGCCTGGTTTGAGAGATAATTATGTCACTCAAAGCCTACATCCTGCTGATTATTTAGAAAAGGATATCAAAACTGAGTCAAAAAATACAGTTTTCCAGCTTTTATCAATTGATTCACTTCTATTTCACTTCTATATAATCCCCTTTTCTCTCTGAAATTTTAAAATGATACAGGTGGAGGGTAACAGAAAATATTAATGTGGAACTTAATGTAGATCATAAAAAACTTTTAAAATGAAAGAAAACTGACTTATTTAGTTATGCATTTGCATGAATTATGAAAAAAACTAAAGAGATGTTTGACCATAAGTTCATTTCTAATGTTATGAGGAACTTCACAGGTTATATTTTTGTTAATTATTGTATATAAATAATTAAAAGGCCAACTATACATAAAAAAAAATGAGTTTACAGGTAAGATGCTTATGTCACCCAGAATGATTACTCCCCCCAAGCTGTCTCCCAGGCAGTGTGACTCATTGGCTGGGTCATGGTCGTTCAGTTCAGAGTCAGAACACAGGCTTCCCACAGCCTGAGAAACAAAGCCACGGTACGGAGGGCGCAGAGGGGAGATCCAGAGAATCTTTGTTTTAAATTCCACACGAGTGGTGACAATATTAAAAGTAAAAGTGCCTCTTCTAACTAGGATAGCCTAAGGAACTATTCATTTTGCAGATAAAAGAGGCCTGGCATTATTAGTCTTTTCTTCTACTGGTCCTACTACTATAAGGAGTTTGAGAGAATCAGTGTAGTGGTTATTTGTTGGATGTCTCTCCTCATCATTTTTCCCTTCGCCCCTTCCTAACTCCACTCTGAATTTCCTAGTTATGTGGTTTGCCATGGATTTGCCACCCCACCCCAACTTCTTCTGAGTCCTGACTTGGACCAATCTTCATAGTTCATACCCTGGCTATGAGTGGTTCATGGGTAGGCATACAACACAAATTAGGCAAGTAAGGCCTGGGAGATACAATTCTGGGATCTGGGATTGAGGTGTCTGAGAAGTAGACATTCTAATTATCCACTGGACATGAACAAAGAAGCATTTAACATCAGGAGCCTCTGGAAAATACTCTGTGCCACAAGGGAGACCCACTCTGAGAATGGAGCCACCACTGAAAAATAAGAGCCGATAAGTGGGGAGGAAGAAACAAGATTTTCAGTGCTGGGTAGAATCCCATTATGTAAATGTACCATAGTTTCTTGATCCACACATTTGCTGATGGGCACTTAGGTTGCTTCCAGCACTTGACTATTGTAAATTGGGCTGCTATGAACATTGGGGTGCATAGATTCTTTTGGATTGGTGTTTCAGGGCTCTTAGGCTACGTAGCAGAGAGAAGGAAGGAGCTTATACCCTTTGCAACAGCATGGATGGAACTGGAGAGCATTATGCTAAGTGAAATAAGCCAGGTGGTGAGGAACAAATACCATATGATCTCACCTTTAACTGGAACATAATCAACAAAAGAAAAAAGCAAACAAAATATAACTAGAGACATTGAAATTAAGAACAATCTAACAATAGCCAGAGGGGAGGGGGAAGGGGACTGTGGGGACAAGGGTTTTCAGGAACTACTATAAAGAACACATGGACAAAACCAAGAGGGAGGGTGGAAGCCAGGGAGGGAGGTGGGCTTGGATGGGGTAGGGGGGAGGGGAGTGGAGAAAATGCAGACAACTGTAACTGAACAACAATAAAATAATTTTTTAAAAAAGAAAAGATTTTCTGCTGGCCATTGAGCCAGCAGATCAAACCTGAAACCCATAGACTGCAGTAAGATAAGCCAAAGAATTCTCCATATTTTTAAAGACAATTTGATTTGGCTTGAGTATTAATGCAATAGAAAAGATGGCAAGTGAAATAGGCATATATACTTTTTATTAGGCAGTGCTGTGCACATAGTAAGTTAAAGAATAGAAAGTTCTTGAAGCATGTTCTCTCAAACTTTAAAATGGAGTTGTTGTTTTAATGATGTTCATCTTGTATTTTATCTTGTTTTAATTATGTTCATCTTGTATTTGCTATTTCAGAACATCTGAGCCCTTATTTTTACCTAAGGTCAACTGCAAACCCTCTAAAATTTTTTGTTTAACAGATTTACGTTTGACCTGTGAGATATTATTTCCTTGGAAATCTGTAAATTGAAAAAGTACATTCCTTTTCTAGATTTTTTATTTGTAATCTGTAAGGTTTCCTTTGTCAAGCTATCCTATGCATTTGCTCAATAAGTAAAAATGAATTGTTTTTTAAATATGCCTTAAACTACTTCCATTCATTTTGATGAAGAACTTCAACTGCCCTTACAGTCATATCTCAAAACATCTTTAAACATAGATATAATTTTTGTCCCTATTCTCCGCATGGCAATTTTAAAGCCCTGCTAGGAAGCTCTGGACACACCTTTGTCACGTGCCAGCCGACATGCGATGGATCCGTGTGGTGCCACGTGATAATGAGCTCATGTGTCACTCAGACTAAAGTGTGTTCCCAGCTTCTCAATGGGCTTTGCATTGATTGCCTACTAATAAATCAATGAATTCATGCTACTATTTATGACTCCAGAAATGAGCCACATCCCCATTAAAACTATTATTTTAAAACTCTAGTCCCTTTAAATAAAACTTTGATCTCTGTGTTAGGTGGTTTTTTTTCACTTTGAGTTGGCAAAGGACTGAAGAGATGCTAATACGTATTGAATGCTGCCTCAGTGGCACGTGCTGAAAGGAGGTACATTATCTCGTTTCATTCTCACAAAAGCCCTAGGAGTTAGATATCACCTCCATTTTATAGATGAGCTTTTAATATGTCATAGATAATAATGGCAGGGATAATGCTAGAATAATAATAATAAGATAGGACTTGGACTCCTTTGCCACTGGCGGGTCTCAGGTCACCTCTCAGCTCACCCCCCTGATTCTCTGGGCCATGGTAGTTTCTGAGGATTTCATAAGGCTGACCCTAAGTGGTTTTTCAGCTATAACTTAGATGATTAGTCGAAATGGAACCTACAAGCTGGTGTACATATCAGATAGTATTTCCTTAAACCACAAATCATTAGGTATGCATCCAATGCTGTAAAATAAAATTCATTAGGAATTGTCTGATCTACCCTTTTCATTTTTTCAGATGAGGCAGCTGAACATCTAGACTCATAATTACAGAACCCCTAGAGCAGAATCACCAGAATTGGGATCAAGTTGCCCTGGCTTGATATTTTATACACTTTACAACTCTAAAAACAATCTAGTAATAAAGTGAATTGGGGGGAATTAGGGAAGGAGAAAAGAACTTATTGGGAGAGAGCTGTAATAGCTAAAGTTGTGGAAAGACTAAATTACTCAAGTGACAATTTAATCTGTTTGTGGATTAAAGAGAAACACAATTTTTGTTAATAAGGAGAAAAAGTAGATTCAATACAGTGAACATTTTCTACTCTCATTATTAAGAATTGTAATATGATACAGGTGCATTAACTCCTTTTTTAAGGAGAAAAATAAAAGAAAGAAAAACAAATAATAAAGTAATATAAAACTCCAGTGGCAAAGTAGAGATATGGTGATAGTAGAAAATAGAAGAGAAAAAAATGGATTTTTTAAATGATAAATAAAAAATTAAGCTACAATTATTTTAATTGTTTCTATACTATGACATTTCCTTAAACATTTAGGCAGAAGATAGCAGTCGGTACTGTCACCTCTCATGGGCTAAGCAAAAGGACATAGCTGGAAATTATTCTGCACATGAATAGACCCTTCAATTTATTTTGTCCATAGAACCATGGCATACGGCCACCCATATTGTGCACTGAAGTACTCCAGAGGGTACCATTCATATAGACCATGGCGGGAATGCCTTGCTCTACAGTCAGTCACTGATGACCCACTCAATTGCCTCCTTGTTTGATGGAAGCTATTGGACATTGATTATATCACAAAGGTGTATCCCATAACAGTAAATATGTATTTTCCTCTTATGTTACAAAAATAAAAAAGACAGCTGTGGAAAAAGGATATTCCTAAAGGACCAAACAAGACACTTATGTCCCGAAGCTGATTACCTGCTATGTTGACACATGCAGACTTCCAGATCCAGACAAATGGAGACAAAGATTTATTTTGAAAATATCTGTTTTACTTTAAACAAAGGGCACAAAATGCTTTCTTAAAAGGTCATCTTTTAAATATGTTATCGTCATACTGTGAAACCCCACTCACTGGTTACCAGCAAAGTTACCACACCTAAATAAATACAGAGGAAGGGTAGCCCTGTGAAACACTTAGGAAAGAAATGAAGAAACTTGCAGTTTCTAACCTCAGCTCTGACCCTAACGTGGTGTGTGGTCCTGAGAAAGCCATTTAACCTCTAAATGTCTCAGGTTCCCTTTAGAGTCTCAGATTTCAGGGGGTGAAGTGAGGATAGAGTTTTGGAATTATCTCCCTTAAAACCCAGGAATGCTACAAGAATGAATGAATATTTGCTAAATGCAGAATAAAAATAAGTTTTCAATAGGAAAATATTTTGGCTAAGACTTTTGTGTGGGGTGGATAAGGAGTTTGAGTGATTTCAGATTATGATGTCAAATTACTTTTATTTTATTTATTTTTCTTTCCCAGAGGACAACTTAATAAGTTTGTGGGTTAAGGCAAAAGCACAATTTTTAGTAATAAGGAGAAAAAATAGATTCAATACAGTTTTTAGCATATTAACACTTGCTACCCCCATATACATGATTAAGAACTGCAATATGATACAGGCACATTGCTCTCCCATGTGGTATATAGAAATGTGCTAACAAATGGGATGTGCTCCTGTACGGTAACACATCAGTTTCTGTAAGACCAGCAAAGCACATTTCTAGTATCTAAAGAGCTCAAATGCATTTCAACAATTCCAGGCCCAATTGTTAGAAACGAGTTTTCATCTCTAGTGCTTATATATAAAATATAGGCATTCTAACATACACAAATACCCTGGAAACCTTAATCTTTGGAGTTGTGTGCTGTGGGTCCTTGGAAGAGATTCAAAATACAGCTAACATTAAAAATAGTTACCATCTATTGAGCACCTAGTATATACTTACTCGATTAATATTTAAACTAAGTTGTTTAAATACCTAACCAGTGGCAGAGGGAGAGGGTAATGCAGAAAGTCTGACTGACAGGCTGTTTTAAAAGCCCAGACCAGAGACTGTGAAGTAGGGACTGTAGCTATATATGTTTTTAGAAATAAGGAGACTGAGGCCCAGGTAGGCAAGTCACTAGACAAATGTGAATGGAGAGCTAGGACGAGCTCTATGGTAGAAGTGTGAACTACATAAAAGGTGGTACATCATGGCTCTGCCATATAAGATTAAAGGCAGGTGTTCAATCTCAACATACAAATTAAAGTTGCAGAGTCAGGGCATCAGGAAGTGTGTTATACAAACACAATTTGGAACTTGTTCTTTGAGCTGATCACTAGACAGTTCAAGTTAGGGCATGCCAATGACACTTAAGCATTTATTCCAACTCTGGTAGTGCTGGGCAAGGAGAAATAGAAATCCACAATCCCAGCCACAGTGTCTGGAAATCCAGGCCTCATGAGTATGTGCCTGTACTACCTTCTGACATTCATCTGACTCTAGGGCTTCAACTCAGACTACATCTTGACTGAAGGAAGGCCTTCTATCTGCTAAGAATGGTGCTAAGTACCAGTGATACAAGTGTGACTCATATACAGCTCAGGCCTTCAAGAAGTTGCTAACCTGGCAATGTAGCCAGGCATATATATATATATATATATATACACAGCCCCACAATAGCAGGTGGATAGTTCATGTAGGTTATATAAACCAAATGGCATGGGAGCCCAAGAATGGGCTGTTAATTGTGCCACAAGTTAGAAGACAGGTGAGCATTGGTGAATGGAGACAGCAGCAAAGGGAGTGATCCAATGTGAGTATACACATGAATGAACTCTACGTGGTTAATTCTGGATGTGGTGAGTGCTCAGAAAGAACCATAAACAGAAAGAACTAGAAACAAAGGGGAGAATCACAAGATGAAGTTAGGTGGGGGCTAGAGTATGAATGTCATGTTAAGACATTAAAGCTCTATACTATAGATAATGAAGAGTCATCAAAATTTTGGTTTTTAAGGAAGGGTTAAGTGGCATGATCAGATAGGAGTTTTAGAAAAATGAATTTTAGAATTGGATGGGAGAAAGTGAGAACAGGGGCTTTGATTAAGGTATAGCAGACAAGAAAAATTGGAGAAAACAAAAGCAGAGGAATATATTAGAGATAGGAATTGACAGGATTTTGTGAATTATTTTATGTGAGGCAAGAAGGGCTGAGAACAAGGAAAGTCAAAGGTGGCTCAAGGTTTGTTACTTGTGCAGGTGGGTTGGTGCTTATGATAAAACACAAAAAGATCACAAATGGAGAGTTCCACCTGGAGTGGCAGAAACATTGTGTGCCATACTGAACACACTGATTTTGAGGAGCCTGTAAAATACATAAGCAAAGGTGAGATGTTTAGTAGGCTGTGGTAAACCTGGGTGAGGAGTTCAGGAAGGGGATGACTGGACCTGATACAGAGTTCGAATGGGGTCATTTGTATACAAGTAAGAGAAAATGCATGGGAATAGATGAATTCTATAGTCTTAATAAAAGACTATAAAATAAGAGCAAAGCAGATCAAAAGAATAGAACGTGTCCATATCAAGCAATGTGGGCCTCAGACTGGCAGCATCAGAGTCAGCATGTGTTAGAAATACAAATTCTCAGGCCCTCAAGATTTACTGAATCAGAAACTTTTGGGTGGAATACACAAATCTATGTTCCAAGCACTCCTGAATGCTCGATAAAATTTGAGAGCCACGGGTTTACTACATTGGAAGAAGAGGAGCCTTCAAGGGAACAGCCAGGGAAGTAAGAGGAAGTCCAGGAGATGCGATATTACAGAAGTTTTCATGGAAAGAATTTCAGGTATGGACAGTATAAGATACTGCAGAAATTTCAAGTATGGAGGGGACTAATTAAACAGCACCAGAAGCTTCGTGAGGGTAAGTACACTAAAAAATCAAGAGTAGATTATAGCTGGTGGAGACGTAGATCTAAAATCAAGGTAACAGAATGGAAGTGCAGTCTACTTAAGAAGTTTGTAAAAGAAATAAGATGTTGATGTGTTAATTATACTTTAGGTATATGTAAGGTCCAAAGAAAGAATTGAGAATTTTTTTGAAGTGAAAAATTTGAGTATGATTTTATGTTAAGGGCGAGTAAGTTACTAGTTGATGGGGCAGTATGATTTTGGGATGGGATGACCAGTCCGAACAACTAGAAAAGCGGTAGAGGCAGTCCTCCTTTTGAGAAAACAGGTAAGGCTTAGTAAACATAAAGAGAAGTTTGTAATGGGAAAAGAGAGAACTCAGTGGAGTGCATGCCAAGTGAACCTCTGTTCCCAGGGAAGCAATAGGCAAGGCTGTTTTTTTTTTTGAGCGAGAGCTGGCAAGACTAGGAGAACTTGAGAGTGGTCATGGTCTGAAAAAGATCTGTGGGAACAGGAATGCTGGGGGAAGCCCAATGACCTGTCAATCAGAAATGGCCTCAGTTTCCTCTTGCTTAGTTAAGTTTTGGTACATTTTCCAGGTTGCAATATGTCAATGCATTCTTAATGCCCCACCTTGTGGCCTGGCAGAGGGAAAGATCTTTTTTTTTTTCCATGAGAAACTTACCAAACTCTGGCTCAGTTTTGACATTAAATTTAGGTGAGCAGAACAAATAGCAAGGTGCTCTTTACTCAGTTCAATACATCTCATAAAATCCAGTTAAAAGGAGATTGATGAGCATTGCTTGTGGACGTAAAGAGACCTAGCTGAAGGAGAGAATTAATTAATTTTGAGGATCCAAATACCCAGAAGTGATAATAATGTACAAGTATAAGAACATGCATTTAATCCTGCAGCTCAGTGTTCTGGTATTTGCATGGGCTTCAGATGAATTAGATAAATGCATTTTCCAGATCTTCCCACTGTTCTAAAGCATATAATGGCATTTCAATTTACAGAGTCTAGACTTGTTATCTCATACTGCTATTAAGCCATTAAACTCACAGAATTTCCCAGGCCACAGATTTCCCTTTTGGCCATTTTCACTCATCAGTTCCGTCCCACCAAAGTGCACATTACTCATAGATTTGGGACTTAAGAGGAGAGTGAAGTTAATATTGTTGAATGACTATGCAAATATGTAAAAGAATCCTATTCTTTTTATTTATTCCTTATAAGTCATCCAGACTACCATTTGCAGATGCTCCACATAGCTGAGCTCTTTGGCCAGAGATTTTAAATTTTGGAAACTTGCTTTTTCAGCCCTTATTATGGATGTAGGACTCTGGAGGACCAAATAACTCAGAAGAGGAAATTGCTCAGAGGGATAAGCTACATGATACCCACTTGACTTCTAGTCATTAACAAATGTCCCTCAGCTTTAAAGTTCATGAATACGATCTAGGAAGCAGAAAATATCAGATGGCTAGATATGCCTATCAGTTCACCTCCTACAGTCATTTAAAAACTATGAAGGTCATGGTCATGAAGGAAAAAGTGGAAAGGGCTTGGAAAGGGGCTTGGACAAAGCAATGGAGTACACAGGATATGTGTTTTGACTTCACATCTTAGAATTTAGGAATTTGCAAGAATGAATCATTCTTTCTTTTTTTTTTTACTATTTGAATTTAATTTTATTTTTAAGTATATCTTATTAATTATGCTATTACAATTTTCCCAATTTTCCCCCCTTTATATTCCCCCTCTGCCCTGTACCCCCTAGCCCTATAGCCTCCCCAACCCCCTTAGTTCATGAAATGTTAATGGGACTTATCTAAGAAATAGAAGTAGATCAAAAACTATGAACAGTAAAATGAAAACAAACTCATAACAATCAACAACTGAACCTAAAAAACAAAAACTAAGAAAACAACTAAAACAGGAACAGAACCAGAGAAACGGAGATCACATGGAGGGTTTTCAGTGGGGAGAGGGAGGGGAAGAATGGGAGGGGCAAAGTACAGAGAATAAGAGGCATAAATGGTAGGCACAAAATAAACAGGACGAGGTTAAGAATAGTATAGGAAATGGAGAAGCCAAAGAACTTATATGTAAGACCCATGGTCACCATTTCTTTTTAATAGGTAATCTAGAGTGACTGGTCAGTAACTGTCTACACATGAGCTTCTACCAAGAGTGAAAACAGTTAATGGTTTTTCACTGAAGTTACTATTTTCATTTTTATCTAATGAATTCTTTTTTCCTTAATTCTAAATAATTTTATATTTTAATTATTACATTTATTTTGGATAGAAAACATTTTTTTCTGTAGAACAGGGAGATGGTGAGAATCTCATTTAGTACTGTCTTCAAATTGTGAAATCCCCAAATTTTATAACTATACCAATAGCACAAAAATACCCATGTCAATATTTATTCTGTTTATGCTACTTCTAAATCCAATATCTGTGATTGTATACAGAACGTTTCCCTCTAAAATATGTTTATAACAATTTTTGTGGAATCAAAAGAGAGTGACAAAGTTGAACTCAAATAATAACATTTCTGAAATGGATGATGCCACCAAGTCCATCCTTTTATAACAAATATACAATACATAATATATTTTTATATCAAATTTAAACAATACAAAAATAGAATGTTAATAATGAAAGTTTTCCTTCTCATTTCCCTAAATCTATTTCTGGTTCAGAGGTAATCACTGCATCAGCAAATGTGTTTCTTTCTAGAACTTTCTTTATGCATTAGTTTCATTTGGTTTGGTAGTAGTACAAAGAGTTATAGGCTGCTCGCTCTCTCTCTCTCTACCTAGAATATGCAGAAAGTATAAAAGAATGGACTAATTAGATAGGCCAATGCAAAATTTGAAGACTAGGTGGCGTTTCTGAAGCCAAATAAACAATATGATGCCTTGGCATTTTTATTACACAGCCTTATCAGTGTCAGTTAAATGCTGCAAATATTTTGTACATTTGTTATCACTTATTTCTATCTAGGTGTCATATAAATGAACAAACATGTCCAATGACTCTTGGAATTTAAATTCTTTATGAAGACTTCATGAATGTTGTCTTCAAAATTTTAGTTAAACAATTATTGAATTAATGAGAATTTTCTAAGGATTTTTACTGCTTAGGGAATTAGCCATTCTTCCAGGTGACAACAGAATTGAAATTTGTGAAACACTGCCCTCTAATGGATAAATAAGTATTTAATATATTACATAAAAGGAAAAAGCGTTCTTGAAAGATACAAATATTAAATTGCTGTCCTAAGGCTAGCATCTAACACAATGTAATTACACATCTATATTAGTAGATGCTTACAAAAGGCAGAGTGGGTTTTTTGGAGCCAATACTAGAACCTTAATTTTTTATTCACAATCCTGCATGGTCATTTTGTACACAGCAAAAATGGCTTCTGAGCAAATCTTATATACAACTTCATGGGAATCATATTGTAAAACTTACTAAAAAATACTAGGCAGCCTATATAATTATAGACAGACCTGCAGAGACGACGTCTTTCCCAACACTGCCAACTATTTCTCAGACCTGAGAGTAAAAATGCAAATAATCCAATAACCATCTGAAATAAAACAAATATTTGTACAAAAGAAATAATTCAATATAACAGATTCTTTGTACTTCAAATATTATACATTTCACGGGCCTCTTAAGTCGTCTTCACGCTTCTACAGTTCAATTTTGTCCTGATGCCCTTTCCATCGTTCTGAGGAATATTACAATTGTTTGTTGGTGAGCCTGCCATGCATAGCATCTCACACACACACTACTAGTAGAGAGAAGAAAAGACAAGACATATAAATAAGAGTAAAGAAGCGGAGTGTAGAGTGAGATAAACGTTTGGACTTCAACATTTCGCACTCTATTATGTAATACCCCAGGTGACCCCCAGTTAAACAAAGTCTCTCTACTCCCACCCCTCACCACTAATTTACAAATGAGACCACCTGTTTCTGGGCAAATTAATAAGTGAGAAAAGTTCAATGCACTAGTCTGAGGTTCTGCTTAAGAAGTCACTTAATCCTCTTGGGTTCTTTGTCTTTGTAAGTGGGACAGTGATATTTGCCCTCTATATTCTCCTCCATTACGGCAGTTCATCAAATATTCTCCTTGCTTTTGAACACCAAGCTGTGATCCGGAGCTCCCTGAGGGCAGGGACTGAGCAACCCATTGTTCTATCCATATCCTAGAGCAATGCGTAGTGTTTTATAGACTGTTTAAATTTTAGTGAGTGAACTAAAATCTGCCTTAGTATCTATTGGCTTGCAAGGGCTGCCATAACAAAGTACAAAAACAAAACAAACCAATACAAAACAAACCCCTGGGAGGCTGAAACAACAGAAACGTATCGCCTCACAGTTCCAGGGGCTAGAAGTCCAAAGCCAAGATATAAGAGAAGGATCTGTTCCAGATCTCTCTCCTCGACTTGTAGATTCTAGCCAACTTCTTCCTGTGTCTTTCCACATTTGTCTCCTCTGTACATGCTGATTTCTATGACAAAATTTCCCCTTCTTATTAATATACCTTAACCATATTGGATTAGGGGCCTACCCTACTGCTCTAGGACCTTGTTTTAACCAGTTATGCCGGCAATGACCCTATTTCCTAATAAGGTCATATTTTGAGGTACTAGGGACTTGGACATCAACATATGAATTTTAGGAGACACAATTCAGCGCATAACAGTACCCATTTAAGGACATACTAATTATCAGCGAAAAACCTAGGTTCTGAATAGGATATGGTCTGAAACATAATGCTGTATGCTTTTGGTAAAGTCTAACTAACCCCCGAAAGACTGAAACTAAGTCCTATAAATAATGTTTGTGTGGGCTCTCCCTCTCCATCTTGTTATCTCCCTTTCTTTCTCTCTCACCCTTGACACCATTCCTGTCTCTCTACTCAGTTTCTTTTTAATAGATTACCCCCAGCAAATACAAGGCTGGAACATACTCAGGTTTTCCTAGTATTTGTAGGGATGGGATCTGACTTCATGAAACGTTTTTCCTGGTCTGCCGTGGACCACATTCAGAGCAAACAGTGGCTTGGTAGAAGTACATATGCCTATTTAAGAAAATTATACCAAATTAATAAGAAGGATCATGCGTGAAAGCACTCACCTCCCCACCCCCATCAAGCCCTGAGTTGATAGTCTCTAGGAGCCGAAGCAAAAGAAAAGAATGTAACGTTTCTTTTACTTTGGATCACATCTACCTCTTTGTTCAGGATGTAGACTTTGACCCTGAGCCATCTATTATGTGTTTTTGTTCCTGACCTTGTGATACATTTCAGATGTGAAATTGCTCACAGATGGCTCAGTGATAGTCTTTTGTAACTTACCTTGGAAAAAATTATTTTGTGTCTGTGCATGAATGTCTAATAAGAGAAACAATATCTGTATACTAAGAAAGAGAGATGGATTAGTGCCCTGTAAATCCATTGAGGATATTTTGATAGTAAGCCTGATCCAAAATATTTGATCAATGAGACCATAATATTTTGATTTTTTACAGCCTGCTCCATGTAACATCCAAGTCAGGATTTGAACAGTTTCAAACATTTCATCAGAAAGAATTCAATAAACGTATCAAAAATCAAGTTCATAATTAACCTCAATAGAGAGGTTAATAAGTTCCTATTAATTAGGATATCAACTTAGCATATAACTGTACAATAAAATGTTCAAGGTAGAATTATGAAGTAGTTTAAACCTGTACTTTTGTGTATATGTCTGTCCAAATTAGGAAACCCTTTTCCTTTCCCTTCAGGTGTTCGGTATTCTTCACTTCTCTATTCATTAAATCTCACCTTTATTGAAAGATCTGAAACTCATTTATATATATATTCAAGTATGCTTGATAAGAGCTTAGTGTTATACCTTCTAAAGACAATTGTAATCATTAGGAGTAATACTAGCATTGGGGGATTACCTCCAGCACAAGGTAACTGTGATCCGCAATGGGATTTAGGCATCTGTAATATACTTGAGGGAATGATTTTAAAACAGGACAGCAGAAGTGACCATTCTGCATCACTGAACATCTCCTATGTAAGCAAAAGCTACCTCCATTGCCTAAGGTAGGCTTTTCAACTGAAAGTTTGTGAACTGTTAGATGTTCATGAAATTAATTTAGTGGGATGAAATCAGAATTTTTAAATGAAATGGAACAGAATGAGTTGAAAAGAATACAATAGAAAGTACCAGTTTTGCAAATATTGGTGCATATTACCAAAACAAAAGCGTAATTAAAATACTCTTTATTAAATACTGAATATTTATATAATGTGTATATTTTACTGGGTGTCATGGTGGAAACCATTTGAAAGGCATTGACATGGGTGGAGGATGCAGTTTAGAGAATACTGCAGTCAACATTCATAGAGAATACTGCAGTGGACGTTCATAAGAACTAACTTAGGACTCTATCCAAGGACTATCAAAACTGTGCTTGGAAGGTCAACTCTCCTGTCAATCTGAAGAGAAAATCTTCCACATTTCTAATATCACAACTTACCGAATATTTACTGGGTACTTACTGGGTTCAGTCAGTATTCAATACAAGACAAACAAGTTAAATACAAGGGAGCATGGCCCTTGAGAAATTTACATTCGTCTGGGAAGTCAAACCAAAGAAACAAGTACAATGCAGTGTGAAGGTGAGAGTGATGGTCGCAGAGGACTCCAGGAGTCAGAGGAAAAGCTGCTAACTCAGACCAGGAAGGCTTCCTGAAGGTGGTGACCTAAGATCTTAGTCTTTTTTTAAATTTTTTACTTTATTTTTTCATTGTTCAAGTACAGTTTTCTGCCTTCTCCCCCCTCCCCAGCCCAACCCCCCACCCCTCCCCAACATGTTATTGTCCATGTGTCCTCTATAATTGCTCCTGCAAACCCTTTCCCCTTTTCCCCTAAAGTTCCCTCTCCTCTCCCCTCTGGTCGTAGTCTTTATGGACAAATAGAGTTAACCAGCTCTAACAGTCAGGGGAAAGGAACCCACACTGTGTAGTTCAAGAGGGAGAATTTAGTCCTGGATCATGTGGTTCAGTGGATTGAGCACCAGCCTGTGAATCAAAGACCCACCGGTTTGATTCCCTGTCGGGATACATGCCTCGGTTGTGGGCCAGGTCCCCAGTAGGGGTGTATGAGAGGCAACCACACATTGACCTTTCTCTCCTGTCTTTCTTCCTCCCTTCCCCTCTGTCTAAAAATAAATAAATACATTTAAAAATGTTTTTAAAAAGATCTTGCCTCTTTTAAAAAGGGGGGGGGGTGGAATTTAAGACAGAAGTAGCTGGAAAAGTTGATAGAGCAAATCAAAAAGTGAAGCAATTGAGAGACAAGCACCTGGAGGGAACTCTGCTCCTAGGTCTGGAGAGATAAAGAGAAGAGATGGTTCTACCTGATAGAAGTGGGGCAGCTGGTGCTGCCAGGTGGAAATAGAGCTGTGGAGAAGTCTGCTTAATAGGAACTAGGATCGTCAAGGGAAGCTGCCTGTAGCAGAGAATAAGCAGAAAAAGGTACCCTGATTTTCACCTTCCTCCTGCACACTAGTTCCCCATCCTTGCCTTCCACTGCCCAGGGAAGGGGGTCTAGGAATATGTTTTGCAAGGGTCAGCTCCCTGCAATACAGAACAGATCAGAAAACACAGGAAATGGGTGGGAGAGCCAGTGAGCACATAACAAGTAGAAGAACATGCAGGGATGTGAAGGGGCAAGTGAAAAAGACAAGTCTGGAGCAGCTATAAGTTGCTCAGTGTGACTGGACTGCAGGTAGATGTTGGAAACCGGTGAAAGAGGTTAGACAGACAAGCAGTCCTAGGCCACGAATGGCCCGTGATCATCCTGAGAAGTTTGCATTTTTTTTTTTTTTTGGTCAAGATGATGTGAGCCGTGGGAGATTCTGGTGGGATTGCATGCCCATGTGTATACATACATTCAACAGTTTTGTTAGAAGCAAAGTAAAGTAGGCAGAGCAGTACAGGACTTCGCTGAAAAGCAGCGTTCTGCAAATCTTCTCTTCCCATCCCTGCTTCACCAAGGAATCGCTTTTAGCTTATTCCATTATGACATTTTCTTGATTTTTGAAACTTTACACAATATATTTTGACCACTCCTCCACTATAGAAGATAAGGACTTAGTTCATTTTAGCTAAACTTCATTCCTCTCTTCTCCCAATTTTTTATAAGTACATTTATTGTTTTAGCTATTATATTACATATATAATATATATTTATATATTTTATGTAATAGCTAATATATATTATATTATACTTATATGTATATATTTTTTGAGCTTTAAATGATCATTCCTTTTAAATGATCATTCCAGCAATGTTTAACTATATGTCTTGAAACCCCCTCCCATATTGTGAAGTAAGATTGTGACTCTTGCTTAGTTTCTTGTTGCAGCTTATTGCCCACTTCTATCTCTTAACTTTTGCAGTCTTAAATCCACCTATTAATCTTGCATTTCCATATTCATAATGTGAATTCTGGAAAATTTAAATCTACATGCATAATATAAAGTGGTGAAATTATTCAAGTTTCTGACATTATAATCTACTTTCTTTGCCCCTATTCTCCATTCCATAATAGAGTGTGAATTATTCCTAGATACACTGCTGTGTTGGAAATACAAGTGATGTGATTACAAACCATATCCTTACTAAAATAATGTCTCTATTATTATTTTCCAGAATTAGGTGGTCAAATAGGCAAAATTGTTTTGATCAGCATTGAAGTAATAGAAACTATTTTCCTAAAGAGTCAACTTAAGGGGAAAGTTTGCTTAAATCTGAGTTCACATATAAATGATAAAATAATTACTTGAAACTGATATTTCTTTGGAATAATAAACGGAAGCCTTCACAAAAGAGAAGGGAGAATCATCAGCATGGTTATACCTTTCTGTATGCAATTGATGAGGCCTTAAAAAGTTTCATGCTAATCATATGCTTATAAACAGAATTGTATTGTTGGATCATTAACAGATCTCACTATTCAAAATAATTCCATGATGAATCATTTTATAAGGAGCAGAATTCTTTTATGGTGCAAATAATTATCTTCAGTTTATTTTTCAGTCAATCCAAATTTTCACATATTGGGTTTGCTTAACTCACGACACAGCTGTGTTTATGGAGAAAACTGAACTCTTATAGATGAGTAACATTATCATCATTCATTCTCTCTGGACTATGAAGGATAGGCAAAGATGACAGCTATGATCCTTCAGGCTTGCCAAGAGCTTACCAGAGTGATCTTTTATAAACATGCTATGGCTATTTTCCCTAAGATACACACACTTTAAATTCCTTCAAAATACTTTCCATGAAGGCTGAGCCAAGAGGGAAAGATAGATAAGACTGTGCTGTCCACCTCTATCTGCCCTCTGTCCTCCTTAGTCCCTTTGTATAGCCTCGGCTGTAGGCTTAAGAGAGAGGCTCTTCATTATTTCCAAGAGTTACCTAAATTAGAAATGGCTGCTTTCCATAGTCTCTTCACTTGTCCCAGTATGGGTCTTGGTATTTTTTCATGGGGTCATCTATCTTAAAATAGTATGTCTCCTGACAGCACAGGTTAAATATATTTAGCTTACTAAACACGGAAGGTGTTCCTGGTCTACTGAAGGTGGATCATAATGCTGGGCAATTTGTAATTTCTGATAGCATATAGAAAACCTGTCTATTGGGAAAAAATTCCCAGTTATGTAATTTCTGTGAATTGAGTCTCAAAGACATTAATCCAATAAAAAGAACAAAATATTTTTGTAACAGGGTAAAAATTAAAGAATAAAATTAGCTAACAGGAGAGGAAAGTGCAAAATTACGTACCTCACAAGGTGTGAGGCAGCCATTCTAAAGGTAATTATGATGAATATGAAACAAGAAAAGTGGTTACAATAGGCATTAGTACAATAGTGCACATTACAGTGATGGAAAGAGGTGAACATCTGCAGCAACGACTGGAAAAGAACACACACGAGTTTTGTGAGGAAGGACCAATGATAAGTAATATTCTGTAATTCCCAAGTATTTTTAATGATTTATAGGATCTTTATGATAAAAGGGAAAAAGTACTTTAAGTGTGTTCTTATAATCTTTTTTTTAAGGGAGAAAGTTAAAAGGAAAGAAACTCCTTCTGAATTCTGAGAAGCAGAGCTATCCTAAATAAATTACTTCAGCTTTTAGATAATTCATCCATTGTTTGCTATTGCAAATTTTAAGAGTTTTCCCATTGATGAATTCCTGCTAAGCAACCCTATAAAAAGCTTAAGGAGAAAACTGGAAGGAAGATTTTAGGGAGCTGAGGATGCTCAGGTAAATGAATGGGGCTAGAATAGCAGGAAGGAGTAGGTGAGAATGAGAGAGAAAAAGAGACAGGAATTACCATAGCACCATAAATAGACCAGTACTGTTTATGAACTACCTACTGTTTGCTAGATTCTTTAAATATATGTATGAATCAGTACCAGCTACAAAGGAGATACTCAGTGCATACCTATTTTATTACAGAGCTCTCCTCTGTAATAAATTGTCTTTTACTGCGGGTGCAAGGGAAGATGGTCAAAATAGCTTACCCTGAATGATATGATTTCTATATGGAACAGAGTTTCTTTTCTTGACTGAATGAAGATTATGGGTGCACACATCCCTAAGAATACACATACTCACGTATGAGAAAAAGTGTGCAAATCATTTGAGAGGTGTGCTCTGGCCTCCAAGCTAAGAATGGGGGTAGTGACAGCAATAGTACAACTGGTAGCCGGTGGACAGTGGGCTCCAACCACGCAGAGGATGACAGCGCTCACAGTGTGAAACTTCCCTTTTCTCCCAACCCCCTCTCCTCTGAGGTGGCTCCTGAAAAGGCCCCAAAACACAGAGAGCACATGGAGGGAGGAGAAATGTTCAGTGAAGAGAGAGAGCCACTCCCAGCGGGGGCAGAGGCAATGATTTGATAGATCAAGTACAGAGTTTTGATGATTTTGTTTGGAACTATATGCCCATATATTTTAATTGAAGGTTGTTTGGGGCTGACCAAAGGAGTTTTAAAAGATGGGGCCTGTTCAGAAAAATAAAGATATTATACAGGGAAATACTACCCCAGTAAATAAATTTTTAAGGAACTATGAAAGACTGTAACAAATTTTCATCTTGACATACTGGTACTATTCATACACACTATGAACATACATATGTAACTACATATAATATGTATAAATCTATATATTTTTATATATACAAGTATATGTGTATGTATATTATATACATAAACACACTAAGTACCAGAATTATGCTAGTTTCTTAACATACATTATTTAACTTACAATAATACAGTGACATGGCACCGTATTGTCTCTAATTCACAAATTAGCAAACTGAATTACAGGGACATGAAGCTACTACTTACCTAAAGTCACATAGTTCATGTCATGTTTTAAACATATAGCAATCTGAATTCAGATTTGATTTCCTTAACCTCTCTAGAATCTCACTAGCTTGAATTTTTTGTTTCATTCTGCCTCCCTTTTGGAAAGTTGAACAGTGCTACTGCTCACACCACTAAGGCATTCCACAGAGAAGGCAGAGTGGACAGAAGGAGAATGCCCATACAATTGCCCCGCAGGCGTTTTTGTAAGAGACCATTATCCAAGTTAGGCTCTTGGGCCACACTATGTCTTCACAGACAAACACATTAGGTCCAAATGGGATGATAGTGTTTGGGTCATTTTCTGCAATGTGAGCATTTTATTGACTGCCCAGAACATTGGCAGAAATTTAGCTGAGCAGATAACGCTATAGCTAGATGTGTATAGCCAGTTTGAATATTTACCTTACCTAGGTAGAAATATCTTAATGATGGAAATTATAACTCTCGAATGCCATGCAGTATAAACATGCTGAAAAACTTAGGTCATGCTGAGATATTTCAGTTTCTAAGTCCACTTTGAAGTAAATTATTTCATATACTATGTATTATGTGCCTGGTTACAACTGCAAAAACCAAATACTTCTCTTTAGAATATCATGATAATTTTGTTGTATTTTCTCAGGCTTTAGCCAGAATTTCTAATCAGGGGCAAAACCTCAATCAATGTCTTGTGTTTTTTCTTGTCCATATTCCTAGCTGGGCTATAAAACAAGGGCCCAGCCAATGTTGTTTCCTTCTGTATCCTAAGTGTTTAGGAGGGGGCCTAGCATAAGGTAGGACTCAGTAAACATTTTTGAATGCGTAAATAAAGGAACTAGAACTAGAATAAAGGCTACTGTTCTGCTGTGGTGGTTAATTGTACGTGGCAACTTGGCTTAGGCTGTGGTGCCCAGATGTTTGGTCAAACACCAGTCTAAATGTTGCTGTGAAGGTATTTTTTAGATGTAATAATTGACATTGAAGTCAGCAGACTGAGTAAAACAGATTACCCTCCATAATGTGGGTGGGCTTCATCCAATCAATTGAAGACCTTAAAGGAAAAGGCTGAGGTGTCCTGAGAAAGAAGGAATTCCACTTCCAGGTCGTCTTCGGACTCAAGTTTGTAACAACTCTTCCCTGGGTCTCTAGCCTACCAGTCTGCTCTGAAAATCTGGGGTTGTCAGCCCCCACAATGACATTAGATAATTTCTTAAAATAAATAAATTCTCTCTCTCTCATACACACACACACACACACACACACACACACACACTATTGGTTCTTTTTCTCTGAAGAACCCTCCCTAATAAATATACTTTTTATTCTTCATTTCTAGGCCATGACACAATATGTAAGGGTCTACCTAATGTCATACAAAAGAATGGATTCTGGCTTTTCAGTACATATAGCCACAGCACTTCCAGTTCAGCTGGGGGTGTTCACAGAGAATCAGAATCCAGGCTCTCTGCTCATCATGTTGCCTGTTTTCTTACCCAAGACTTTGTAAACACTAGCTTCCTGGGTTGTGAAAGGAGGGGTTAAATAAGCATTTTTACCTCTTGTGAGCTTCTTCTAGCAGCCAAACCACCAACTTGGGGTTCCAGATTACAGGTCCAATCTGTTCCATATGAAGGATACTTTGGCTGCTCTGCAGCGTCTCAAGCCAATCTTTCAATCACATTATTCTATAATCCTGTTTGTATGACTGTACCTGGCTAATTCACCTTCTAATTTCCATATCAGCAGCCAATTATGTGGATTGCTCCACTACAGCCAAAAGATTTAAGTCAATTTATAGCATTAAAGGTAACTGAAGCCAAATCAAATCACAATTGAGGCTCATTGGTTAAATTTCAACATTTGAAGTGTTGTTAAAAAAAAAAAAAAAAAGCACAGAGCCCCTTTGACAGATGGAAACAAGGCAATGACTAAAAACAGACCAGAAAGTGTGTTGATGATTTTTTTTTAAAAAAGGCCAAATTGTCTAAGAAATGTTTCTAAATTGAGTGCTTTAAATAGAAAACAATCCATCAACCCAATCAGGGATTGCAAATCTTGCCAAGTCCTTGTCATTTTCACCAACTGAGAACCAGCAGATTAAATTAAGAAGACCATATAAATATTGTGGCTTCATGGATATTAAAAATAGACTTGAGAGAAATGACCATGAAATGTGATTTTGAACTCAGATTGGATGGGGCATGAGGCAGATAACGGAGCTGTGTGTCACAGAGCATGAACTTGGGTGCAGGTTGTTGAGACGGAATGCTGGTGGTGGTGGAGCTGCAGAGACAATGAGATGGGAAGGACAATTTAGAAAGTGGGGGATACATTTAGAGTATTATCAATAAGAGGCTGGCCAAGTGATTCAAATGACAGAGACATTATACCTATCCATATATTGGAAATCTGATTGGCTATAGCATGCATTTCAATACATTTATTAGAACTTTGTGTTTCTAATTTTTAATACAAATTTCTAATTGTTCCATGTTATAACATATTCCCCAAAACAGTAAAGAGGGAGCTTCCCCTCCATATTCACCCACAGTGCCAAGTAAGCCAGTTATAATGGCGCTGCCACAAACGATACGCTTGTTACAGAAAAGCCAGTTACAATGGTCCCTTACTGGAAAATCGGTGTGTCTACATTCTGGTTAATATTTTATGTGACATCTCTTCCAGATTCTGTTGTAGACAGGATGCTCTTTATCACTAATAGGCCTTTTTCTTCTGAAAAAAGTTTCACTGCATGCACAAAAATCTGTGTATTTTTTTCTTTGTTTTGGGAGTTTATCCTCTAGACTACTCAAGGATTAGTAAAGCTGTGATACTCAAAGCCTGGGACCCCACAGAGATGTCACCAGGGCTACTGCAAAGGGAAAAGAGGGTGAGTGATCTTGGCTCTTGGGTCTACCTCCTGTTTCAGCCAGATAGCTTGGCTTTCTCATTATGTCTCAATGATCAATATAAGAGTTTATTTGAAAGAGGCTTCTACTTCTTTCAAGAAAAAAAAATGTTAATGATTCCCTAGGTTATTTTCTTTCTCAGTTTTAGAAGTGGGGAATAATGTGAAGTTCTACATACAAAATCAGGAATAATTTTGTTTTCAAGGATGAAACATGGCCAACCTATGGTTATACTTGTGCATTAATGACATTGAATTTAAACACTTAATAAACAAGTGTATTCTTAATCTATAATAATTTGTGTCTAGAGCTAGATGAAGGTACATTCATTTTTGCTTCATTTTTCATCTGTCAGGTGTTTAGACACTTGCAGATTTATTTAGATGCTGATTTGTGGAGTGTCTGACTTGTATGAGTTTGGAGAATCAGTATTCTCATACAAGTCTTTTCTCTACCTGCTCTCCAATGTCCTTATCACATAGCAAATGAGTGTCATGTGACAATGCAGTGTGCGAGTGAACAAAAAAGCTCCCATGGCATTTGGTGTGGAATATGACCCTTATATTTTTTGCCACTCTCTTGAAGGTGATCCAAAAAAAAACATTTACACCTATAGTAGGCAGAATAATGGCCCCCAAAGGTGTCCACATCCTAATCCCTGGAACCCGTGAATATGTTGCCTTACTTGGCAAAGAGACTCTGTGGATGTGATTAAATTAAGAATCCTGAGTTCAGGAGACCATTCTGAATTGTCTGGAGAGGCTCGATGTAATTACAGGTGTCTTTATAAGAGGAAAGCAGGAAGTTCTTAGTGAGAGGGAGATATGTAGATAATACATTGCTCACTCTGAGAATAGAAGAAAGGATCATGACCCCAGGAAAACAGCCAACCTCCAGACACTGAAAAAGGCAAGAAAACAGTTTTTTCCTTGGAACCTCCAGAAACGTGAGGGAGCCCAGCTGACGCCTTCATTTTAGCCCAGGGAGACTTATTTTGGACTTCTGATCTCCAGGACTATAAGATAATATTATAAATTGGAGTTTTATTATTCTTTTTCTGCTAATTTGTTATAGCATTAACGGAAACTTATATATTGCCCCTCAGGATTGCAAAGATTGGCAGGTGGAGAGCATCAAGTATTGGCAAAATGTGAAGAGGCGGGAAGCTTATTGTTGCTTGTGAAAGTATAGCTTGGTACACTCATTCAGGAAAGCAATTTGGAAGTGCTTAGTAAAATTAAGTATATGTTTGTTCTATGATCCTACTGCTGGATACATATCCCAGAGAAATAGTTCCCTATAGTGCCATAAAGATAGTCGTGTTTGAGGATATTTGTACAGAATAGTAGTTGCTAGTGGGAAGATGAAGGAAATTGAAGCGATCATGTATAAAATAAAGGGATATCTAAGCTGGTGAAAAACTGTGTATCAGAAACAGAAAGGCAAATATATATATAACAATATGGTTAGCTCTTCCAAATAAAATGTTTAATAAAAAAGGCAAGATACAGAAGATTTCTCAGTACTATTTATGGTACACAAAAAATCAGCATTAATGTATTCAATTGTTAATTTATATTAGTATGGTCTCATGAATATTTATTTTACTTTGTGGGTTATAAGCCAATACTATTATAATTTATTTTCTCACTGAAATTGTTTAATTTTTGGCTATTGGGAGCTCTTTCAGGTTGGCTCCTGTACTGCATTTATTTTTAACTGAATTAAATTGCTTATATCTTTACCATAATCTTTTCAGAATATTTCTTGAAATTTGGTCATATTACAAAAGAAGGAGGAGGAGAAAGAGAAGACAGTGGGGAGTGGAGGAAGAGGAAAAGGAAGAGGAGGCAGCAAAAAAGCAAACAAAATATTTTGGCTTAGGGTGTTTTTGGAGAACTAACAATATCATTAATTAATTATTAATATTGTATTCCCCTCCTCTTTATTAAGTTCTATCTGTAATATCTTGGGGACTTTTAACACATTAGAGGTTCACAGGAGGCTGGATGCAGTAGCAGACATCCCTATGGAAGACAGAAAAGGGGTACCCCGTGGTAACTCTCAGGACTTGCTCATAAGCACAAGTGAGCCAACTCCTGGAATTCCCAGAAGTAACTCAGTGTGTGTGTGTGTGTGTACACTTGCTGGACATGGACTTGCAATCACATAAGTATGCTAAGGAGAGGGGTAAAAGTGACAGAATTTACACAGTTGGGAAGAAGCAACATTAAGCAAAATAAAAATATTTTGTTTTCAAATATGAGCAGTGTCTCACATGGCTACTGTACGAGGACTCTAACCATAGTGATCTCTGAGCAATCCTTCCCCTCGGTTTCCAGGACACCACCGACTCTAGGTGTTGCTCCTGCTTCTCTGGCCATATTATTGTGTTTCTTTTACCAGTTTCTTCTCCAAGTTCCAACCTCTGAAAGGTGAAGTGTCCCAGGACTCAGTCCTTGTACATCATCTCTTCTTTGCACTCCTTTCATTGGTGATTTTGCCCACCTCAGGACTTCAAAGTCTACCTGTACACTGATGATTCCCAAATTTACATCCCCAGCCCGGACCACTTGTATCTCAAATTACCTACTCATCATCTTCTAGATACCTAAGAGGCATATGAAAATTAACAGGTCCAAAACTCAACTGCCTCTTTCCCCCTACCACACTGCCCTGCCCCACTCCCCGCCAGGTCACTGTAAAGAAATGAAAATGCCAGTTGCTCGCGTCAAAATATTTTGCTTTATCTCAACTCCCCTCCTCTCCCACACTCCGGAAACAATCCACGAAGTCCTTTCAAGTTACACATTCAAAATATATCCTGTATCTTTTTTCTTTCTTAGCACCTCACCCTTACCACTTCAGCTGAATTATTTGTAACAGCCTCCTAACTTGTCTTTCTGCTTCTACCTTTGTACCCTGACCCAGCCCGATGCCTGGAGAATGTCCTCAGCAGAGTCATCTTTTAATCTTATGTCAGATCATATCATTACTCTGTTCAAAACACTCCAGTGGTTCCCAGAGTAAATGCCGATCCTTACAACAACCTATCTGTACCTTTCTACTCCCCTTTACTTCTCTGATCTCATCTCCAACCACACCAACACTGGTTCTTTCTTGAACCCACTAGGTACGTTCAACTCTCAAGACACTTGCATTTGCCAGTTCCTCTGCCTGGATGCTATCTCCTCAGATGGTGTTATTCTCTCTTCTCTTTCAGGTTTTTGTTGATGTGCCACCTACTCAGTGATGTCTTCCACCACAGTGAATTTGCAGCCACTTTCCACACCAGGAACTCACTTTCTTCTTTCCCTTTTTTATTTTTTTCATAGTATTTATAGACATCTAATGTACTATATTGTTTATGATACAGTTTACTTTTATATTGTCTTCTCTAACTAAAAAGCAACATCCATGAACTCAGGGATGTTTACCATTATTTCTCTTGAACCCAAACTGTGTGTCTAGTGTATTATAAGCATTCAGTTCATCATTGGTGATTGAGTGAACTGAATGAAAGAACAAATGAATTTCTTTGGTACCTGACCATTCCCAAATGAAGCAGTTGGTGATACCTCTCTGTTCAAAGCAGCTCAATGTTTGTCAAGGCTGATTCATGTTAAAATGACATTCTTTGGAAGGGGTTTTCTTGTCCCGGCATTGGAACTGGACTATGGCTGAGGAAGAAACCCTGGGCTTAATGGCCATTGCAGTGACAGGATGGTGTCTGGAAAAGAGAGGGGGGGAGTGGCAGGAAGAGGAAGTGGGCAAGCACCAAAGAAATCCCTGGCCTGTTCTTCCCGCTCTCTGTGTGGACAATGCACTCCAGAGGCTACTGGGACAGTCTGTGAGCTATTTCCAGCAGAGCTTTGGTTTAGTAGCCAAGAGTAATCTGAATAAAAGGAATAAAGCTGGTTATTCAGTTTCTAATTGCCATTTGCACAACTTTTTCCTAATTGCATTTTCCATAGACAATTTGTGCCAAAATGAACATTCCGCTAATGATGCTGGCAAGACAGTTTGTCAAACACTGACACCTAGTGAATGTTACTATACAGACCTTGTTCTGGGCTCTGTTTCAGATCCAAGAAATTCCACAGACATTCAATTTAGGAGGCAGTCAAATCTCATTCACCTACTTTTAGTATTAGACTTGGCAGAGTCTGACTCCAGAGTGGCACTCCCGCTCATTACTGGGCCCCTGAGCATAAGTGAGTGTATGCCCTTGGAATGCTGGTGAAAATGTTAATCTAAGAAAAACAGCCAGGACAGAAGAACTCCTGCAAAATTACCCAGAGAGCCTCTCAAGTCAAATAGAAATATTTCATTTTTGTCAACTGCCATGGGGTGTGATCATAACCTAACACTGCTCCTTCAGTGACAGAGAGAAAGGAGCTCCATCTCCAGCTTTCAGGGGTCCCAGGCTGAGTTGCTGGGCTCGCCCTGAGAGATGAGTGTCTCAAAGTCTGAGAGCCAGTGCTTCAGAGGTTCTCCGTGCCCACTGGTGACATAATAGAGGGATTGCAGGCCCACAGAGAGACAGGGACTCTTGAGAGGTGTGGTGGAATCTGAATGGAAGATGGAATCACACATAATAGGGAACAAATGAGAACTCCACCAGAGAGTGACGCTACACTTGTTGGTTAAACTTTCTCTACACTTTAGTTTACAATGCTCTTAAAAAGAGAGATGACCAAAGGCCGATGGTTTTAAGGAGTAGTCAGTGAGACTCTTTCCCAAGTCTCATGCATTGAAGTGTCCTTTCCACACTTTTCTTTCTGCTTCCTGGGAATCACACAGTAGAGGGCTGGACCACGCTTAAATCCAGGTTGTCTGTGAGTCAGTGTTATAGTCCTCTCTATCACTCTGTCTTGGTTGCAGGTGTGCTCTGAGATGAAGAAAGCATGGAGAAGAAAGGATGTGCAACTATTACCCTCTCCCCTTCTCATAGTTTATGACTCATAAAATCTACAGGAACATCGCCCAGAGAGTGGAGAATGATCTAGGAGTCCTAGCCTATAGCCCTGCTTCTTGTGTGGAGTGTGCTCTCACTTGCCTCTCTGAAGTCCAGAGGCAGTCATCATCCAGCTTGAGACTGGCTCTAACCCAGATTACTTAGGTTCAAAACCCTGCTCTGTCTCTTATTAGCTCTATGACCTCAGACAAGTTATTTAAGCTCTCTCTGCCTTGGTTATCCCTTCTGGAAAATGCAAATAAAACAATACTTACTTCGTAAGGTTTCTGTGAGGATTAAATTATATAAAGCTAGTAATTATATTACTATAATGTGAGGAAAATAAGTGTGGGGGTAATGGGTGGAATGCTCCCTAGAGAAAGAAGGTGTGGCTGGTAGAACATCAGTACTAGGCTTACGTGTTTGCTTATGTGGTTTTGTTCTGGTTTGGCAGTTTGGATTATGTTACTGTCCAGTGCTTTGCAAAGTCTAGCTGTTTGAAGTCTCACTTTACACTTGGACGTACAGCAGGAAGCCTGTATGGACTCCTGAAAGAGAATGACACTTCGCTCATGCCTTTCCTTCCCCTCCCTCCCACCCTCCTCCCCACTCCTCTTCCCTTCTCTCCCTCCTCCTCTTTCTCTTCTTCTTTCTTTTTCTCCCTAATTCATTCATTTTCTCTCTTTCCCTCTTCTCCCCTCCTCTCTCTTCCCCCACCCCCCTTACTCTCTAAGGTAAAGCTGGATTTTCTTCTTCCATGGCACTCTCTTTATCCCCTGCCCCCACTTTGTCCTAGCTGCCCTATTTTTTCCTGAAATCTCTCATCATCTACAAGAAATAGCTCGCACAGTGTGTGCATGTATTTGTGTGTGTTCCGTGATTTCTTTGTGGACATCAAATTAGAAATGCTTGCCAAAGCAGGGCCCTGATTTCTTCACTCAAGATTTCTCTCAGGTGGCAAGAAAGTCCACGGTGGCTACATGGGCTCCTCGCAGTTACCCTAACAGCTAACCAAAGGATGGAAAATTTTTCTATTCAGAAAGCAAATAAAAAAATACCCATTTTTGTGTGGGGTTTTTTTCAATTTTATTTTTTTATTACAGTTTGCAGTTCAACACTTTTTGTATTAGTTTCAGGTGTACAGCACAGCGATAGACATCTATATAGGTTACAAATTGTTCCCTCTTACAATTCAAGTGCCCATAGTACCAAATAACCATAGTTATTACAATATTGTATTTTTTGTTTTTTTATTTATTGTTGTTCAGTTACAGTTGTCCCGCCTTTTTCCCTATTGCTCACCCCCACCCCCACAGTAATATTGGTAACTGTACTCCCTATGCTTTACCTTTTGTTCCCATGATTGCTTTGTAACTACCAATTAATATTTCTTAATCTCTTCACTTTTTTTTACTCTGTTCCCCAACATCCTTTCCCTCAGGCCTTCATCAGTTTTTTCTCTGTGTCTAGAGTCTGTTTCAATTTCATTTGTTAATTTATTTTGTTCTTTAGTTTCCATATATAACTGATATCTTAATGTATTTGTCTCTCTTGGACTGGCTTATTTCATTTTGCATAATACCCTCTAGGTCCATCCATGCTGTTGCAAGTGGTATGTACCATATTTTTATCTCCTTGTCTATCGATGGACACTTACTTGGGCTGCTTCCATGTCTTGGCTATTGTAAATAATGCTGCAGTGAACTTGGGAATGCGTATGTTCTTTCAAATTAGTGTTTTGAGGTTCTTCAGATATATACCCAAAAGTGGAATCTCTGGGTCAAACAGCAGTTCCATTTTTAATTTTTTGAAGAACCTCTACATTGTTTTCCATAGTGGTTGCACCATTCTCTGTTCCCACCAAGAGTCCAATAGGGTTCCCTTTTCTCCACGTCCTCACCGACACTTGTTGTTCATTGATTTATTGATGATAGCCATTCTGACAGGTGTGAGGTGATATCTCCTTGTGGTTTTAATTTGCATTTCTCTAATGATTATTGACATTGAGCATCTTTTTATGTGTCTATTGGCCATCTGTATGTCCTCCTTGGATAGGTGTCTATTCAGGTCTTTTGCCCACTTTTTATTTGGGTTGTTTGCTTTTCTGGTGTTGAATTGTATCAGCTCTTTATAAATTTTGGATATTAACCCCTTATTAGATGTATCATTGGCAAAGATCTTCTTTCATTCAGTCGGTTATCTTGTTATTTTGTTGATCATTCCCTTTGCTGTGCAAAAACTTTTTAGTTTGAGGTAGTCCCAGTTGTCTGATATAGTCCCTTGCCTGAGAAATTAAACCAGAAAAAATACTGCTAAGAGAAATGTCTGAGATTTTACTGCCTATGTTTTCTTCTAGGAGTTTTATGGTTTCAGGTCTTACATTTATGTCTTTAATGCATTTTGAATTTATTCTTGCATCTAGTGTGAGAAGTTGGTCTAGTTTTTGCATGTGTCTGTCTAAGATTTATGGAATAGACTGTCTTTTTCACATTGTATGTCTTTGCTTCCTTTGTCAAATATTAATTGCCCATATAGGTATGGATTTATTTTTGGACTCTGTATTCTGTTTCATTAATCTATACGTCGGTTTTTATGCTAGTACCGTGCTGTTTTGATTACTATGGCCTTGCAGTATAGTTTGATATCAGGTGGAGTGAGTCTTCCAACTTTGTTCTTCTTTTTCAAGATTACTGTCACTATTCGGGGTGTTTTATGTTCCCATACAAATTTTTGGATTATTCGTTCTAGTTCTATGAAAAATGCCATTTGTATTTTCATAGAAATTTTGTTGAATCTATAGGTAGTATGGACATTTTAATGATGTTAATTCTTCGTATTCATGAGCACAGTATGTGCTTCCATTTATTAGTATCTTCTTTGATTTCTTTCTTCAATGTCTTATAATTTTCTGAGTGTAGGTCTTTTACCTCCTCAGTTAAATTTATTCCTAGGTATTTTTTATGAAATTGTAAATAGGATTGTTTTCTTAGTTTCCCTTTATGATACTTCATTATTGGCGTATAAAAATGCAAATGATTTTTGAATATTTATTTTGTATCCTGCTACTCTTCTGAATTCATTTATCATTTCTAGTAGTTTTTGGTGGAATCTTTAGTGTTCTCTATATACAGTATCAAGTCATCTGCAAATGGGACACAAGAGATTGGAAATTTGATCTGTGTTCATTAAGGTGAAATCTGGAATGCTCAGAGAGACAAAAGCAAGCTCAGTGTTTTAGTGTCTTAGGTCTTTGCCAAAATGACACTCTTGTACTTTTTTATTTATTTATTTATTTATTACTGATTTATAGCTCACAATGAATAGTTTAGTTTTCTTCACCTCTTATACACCTCATTACACAAAAACACCAGTGGTATTTTCAACCCTACAGCCCAAATCCTCATTGTAGTAATTGGCAACTGGGAGTTCTAAATGTCCTTGGACTGTTTCCTAACTCTGAATTTTGGGCCATTTCTTTTATCATCTTTTGTTATGATTAGGAAGTATTTCAGCCATAACAAAAAGTTAAAAAGGTAATATCGTATATCCAGCACCTGTCAGAAAACATGACAAGTACAGCTTCCTCATGCTTTAATATGAATTTTTAAAAGCTACAATGACTGTGTATTTGTTATGTACCTGTGTTTTTAATATTTAACTTTAAGTGCTTATATGTTTAAGTCTAGTTATTGAATGGATATGTATTGAATTCAGCTTAATTACACTTATTGGGGTTTTTCTACTATCACATTTTGTTTTCTGTGTTGCTATTTCTGTACTTATTATTTTTCCTTTATAAAATTTGTTTGGATTGATCAAGATTTTCTTATTCCCTTGCTATCCTTTATTGATTTAGGAGCTAGCTATTCTATTTCTCTTTTTTCTGGTTATTCTTAAAATTTTACCTACTTATAGATAATTAAGAAAGTAAAAAACCAATAAATACCTTTATTGTCCCTGAACTTAGAGTATTTTAACTTTGAAGATGATTTCCATTAAGTTAGTTCCTAAACTAATTTATCCATTATTTTTTTAGAGTTTATACAATTATTGCTTCTGTAAATATAACCACAAATTTACCAGTTTCTTTGTTCACCATTACTTCTTTCGCCTCAGTTCTTTTCTGGGAGAATTTAGTTTCTAAAGTGAAAGTCTTTTGGTGAAAATTTGTATCAATATTGTTCTTTTGAATAGACCATAATTTTATTCTTATTCTTCAAAGATAGTATTTTGGGGCAATAAAAATCTTCATTGATGATTATTTTACCTCAGCACCTTGAGGGTATTATTTTTCTTTCTACTGC
Source organism: Micronycteris hirsuta (assembly GCA_004026765.1). NCBI lineage: Eukaryota > Metazoa > Chordata > Mammalia > Chiroptera > Phyllostomidae > Micronycteris > Micronycteris hirsuta. Next base: position 57,805 of record PVJI01005483.1, read on the forward strand.
TCTCAATTTTTTTTCTAGTTATCTGTCTTTTCTATCTGGCTACTATTAAGATTATTATAGGTATACAATACTCTGGTTTAATTATATTGTGTTTAGGTGTGAATTTTGTCTTATTTATATTGCATGTAATTTAGTTTATTTTATGAATCTGAGGACCCTCATCTTTATTGCTCTGAAAAATTCTCAACCATTATCTTTCAATGTTGCCTTTCATTTATCATCTCTGTTTCTTCTTCTGTTTTAAATTATATTTTATTGATTATGCTATTACAGTTGTCTGGGGAAGAAAATGTGCTAGGGAAGAAAAGAATTAACTCATTTTTACCGCCTGTTCTCTTCCAGTCACATGGTGCTTGTAACATTTTACCTCAGGAAAAAGTAAAACAAACAAGCAAAACAGAGAACTTTTCCTCATCATCCTCTCCCCTTTTTATTGAAGTTTCAATTGTAAACATTAAATGCTGCCAACGAGTATGAGAGGGAGTTTTCTTTCTCTCTCTTTTTCTTAAGTTGATATTTTTATATTGTTACTAAAGTACCACTTGTGTTTTTTGCTAGAAAATTATTTTACTACAAAACTCCATTTAATCTAAATGTCTTTTCATGTTTTTGTATAGCATGCAATTAGGTCATATTATCTTCAAGTATGTCCTCTTTTTTAAATAGGGTAGGAAGTTATTTTAAGACACATCATAAACAATGGGCCATTCATAGACTCTTTTTAAAGTTTAATAATTTGGTCTGCTCATCAATCACCAAAATATTTGACTAATACAGAATTAACAGGAGTAGGATTTTTCTAATGGAAATATTTATTTATTTTTATTCATTTTTAATTGAATTTATTGGGATGACATTAGTTAATAAAATTATACAGGTTTCAGGTATACAATTCTATAATAAATCATCTGTATATTAACAGTAGTTTTTATTATCTTTGATATAAAACAATCATTTCATTTTTCCCCCTTATTGGTTTTCTTGGCAACATCAAAAAGAATTGCCTTTTTGTTTGTAAACTCAGTCCGACAGAAGTTTATTTATTATGCTTTGCTCTTTTGGCATAAGCTTTCAGGTTTCATCTTCAATATTTTAGCCTGTTTGCATCAGAATATAATACATGGTCTCAATACTGCAGCTCTTAGTACATGGAGAGTTCACTTTAATTTTCCATTATATCATTGACAATTTATAAAACAGAAAATGGCATTTTTTGACTCAGATGCCCACTTTAGGTAATGGTACATTCAAGAAATAGTATGCACACACAAGCAACTGTGGAAAAGATAGTGAATGAGTTACTTATTTCCTTTCACAAATTGGGAAATGAAAGTGCTTTCACTGTTTTTTCCTTTTTCAAAATTTTTGTTTCTTGATTTAATCTAACAGACATTTATTTTTTAATTATATTTTATTGATTATGCTATTACAGTTGTCCTGATTTTTCCCCCTTTACCTGCTTCCACTCACCACCCCCCACTCCTTCAGGTAATCCCCACACCATTGTTCATGTCCATGGGCCATGAATATAAGTTCTTCCAATACTCCATTTTTTATACTGTACTTTACATCCCCATGGCTATTCTGTAGCTGCCTATTTGTACTTCTTAATCCCCTCACCTCTTCACCCATTCCTCCACACCACCCTCCCATCTGGCAACCAACAAAATGCTCTCTGTATCCATGATTCTGTCTCTGTTCTTCTTGTTTGCTTAGTTTGTTTTTTAGATTCAATTGTTGAGAGATACGTATTTTTGCCATTTTATGTTCATAGTTTTGATCTTCTTTTTCTTAAATAAGTCCCTTTAACATTTCATAAAATAATGGTTTGGTGATGATGAACTCCTTTAGTATTTTCTTTTCTGGGAAGCTCTTTATCTGCCCTTCAATTCTAAGTGATATCTTTGCTGGGTAGAGTAATCTTGGCTGTAGTCTCTGCTTTTCATGACTTTGAATATTTCTTGCCTATTTCTTCTAGCCTGCAAAGTTTCTTTTGAGAAATCAGCTGACAGTCTTAAGGGAACTCCCCTATAGGTAACTAACATCTTTTGCTGCTTTTAAGATTCTTTCTTTATCTTTAACCTTTGGCATTTTAATTATTAATTTAATTGCATCTTGGAGTAGGACTCTTTGCATCCATCTTGTTTGGGACTCTCTGTGCTTCCTGGACTTGCATGTCTATTTCCTTCACCAAATTAAGGAAGTTTCCTTGTATTATTTTTTTCAAATAGATTTCCAATTCCTTGCTCTTTCTCTTCTCTTTCTGGCACCCCTATGATGCAAATGTTGGACCTCTTGAGGTTGTCTCAGAGACTGTTTATACTACCCTCACTTTTGGGAATCTTTTTTTCTTCTTGTTCTGATTGGTTGTTTTTGGCTTCTCTGTGTTCCATATCATTGATTTGACTCTTGGCTTAATCCACTCTACTGTTGTTTCCGGTAAATTGTTATTTATTTCAGTTAGTGTACCCTTCATTTCTAACTGGATCATTTTTATGCTGTTGAGGTCCTCACTAAGTTCTTTGAGCATCCTTATAACCAGTGTTTTGAACTTTGCATCTCATAGATTTCTTATCTCCATTTCATTGAGCTCTTTTTCTGGAGTTTTGAACTGTCCTTTCATTTGGGCCATGTTTCTTGACTCTCTGTGTTGGTAGCATGGCCTAATGAAGTAGGTGTCCTATAAGGCCCACTGGCATAGCCTCTCCTGTCACCCAAACTGGGTACTCAAGGTACACCCTTTTGTGGGCTGAGTATACCCTCCTCTTGTAGTTGAGCCACGGTTGCTATTGGCAGATGAATGGGAGGGATTTACCCTGACCAGTCAGCTGCAAGGATTGGCTATGACCACTGACCACCAACCTCTGCCATCTGTGGAGGATCAGCTGTGCAGAGGCAGGGTGGTGGTGCTCTGACATGGTCTGTAGCTGTCCACTGGGTGTGCTGGTCCTGGGGTTTCCCTAGTGGTGCAAGCCAAGTCCAGCCCCCACCTGTGTTTTGCCTGGGGCCACCCCTTGTGAGCTATAAAGCAATCTGAGATGGGTGTTACTTGTGTCTATTCCCAATAGAATCTCCAAGCTGTGAAATTAGGCTGGCTGCTGCCAGTGCTCAGCCTGGGGCTCACTGAGGCCAGCTGTTGCTTGTTTGATAAGGTTTAGGAAGTTGTGAAGCGTGAGCCAAGGCCAGCCATTCATGTGGAAATGCAGCTTGGATGGGCCTGGGAGTTGGGTAGTGCTGGAGTCTCTGGATATCTCCAAGATGTGTCAAACAGTGTTGTCAGGTCGATGGAATCTCAGGCATGGCATCAGCTTGCTGTCTGTATGAGGGGGAGGGTTTAGAAAATGGCCTCTGCTTGCCTTGATACCAGACATTTTCTCCCTGTATGCCACTCATGCCTTTCAAGATGCTACCCCAGTGCTAGACCTAGATGGAGTAAATCTGAGTAGGTGAGTCCATGTGTGGGTTTTTAAGAGAACTGCTTAGGGCTCCAGCAGTTTCTTCCACCAACTCAATCCTCACTGGTTTTTGCAGCCAGAAGTTGTGGGGACATATCTTCCTGGAACTAGAATTCTGGACTGGGAGGCCTGGTGTGGGGCTGGGACTCCTCACTCCTGAGATATCCTTCCCAAATTTTTATTCACCACACCTGAGTAAGGGACCAGCTCATTCCACATCGGTGCCCCTCCTACCAGTCTGAATGGATGTGGTTTATTTAATTCCATAGTTGTCAGTCTTTCATTCAACTCGATTTCTGATGTTTCTGAGTGATAGTTGTTCTATATTTTCTAATTTTGATGTGATCATGTGAAGAGGTAAGCCAAGTCTGCCTATGTTATCATCTTGACTGGAAGTCTCCTCTGTTTCTTCTTAAAACTTAAGGGGCAAATTGTCCTCTCTTATTCTTTCCTCCATATCTCTTAATTTCTCTGTGGGTGTGTGGGTGTGTTTTCCACTTTCTATTTAATATAGCTGCATTATAGGTATTCACATTAGAACTATAATTCAGTTCATTAATTGTGTTCTTAATCATGTCTGATGTTATATATTTATAACTCCATGGACTGATTGTTTTTAATTTCAGTGACTATTTTTTATTTGGCATCTTTGAAAGTATATTCCTTTATTTTATTTATATTTCATTCTTATGTATTTAAACATTAAAATATTTTAATGTCTTTATTTACTGATGATTTCATTGTAACTTTGGAGTGTATGCTGTTTGTTGTTCGATGACTTGTTATAGCTTATATTTCCCCGTGTCTTATAATTTTGGACTATATGCTTGTATTCTGAGAGCTTTATCTAAGGAAATCTCATGGGGACTGGATTGAGGGTGGGAGTATCCAAAGTCAATTTTATACTTCCTTCTTCCCTGATCATTACTGACAGAATGTCTTGACTACTATCATGCTAATATATTAGCTTCTGTATTTCTGTACCATATGGGAGTATACATTTGATTAAAAATCTGCTTGATGGTGCACTGCTGGTTATAAATTCTCAGAGGTCTTTTTACTCAGACTTCTGTTCTTGCTACCTCAGGCTAACATGGATATCTCCATAAACTGGTGAACATTTCCATAAACTGGTGGGTGATTTCCGCACCCCCACCCCAAGCCTTTCCCTTCTCCAGGAATGTAGTTCTTTGATGGTCCTGGCTTTATCCAGGCAGTCAGTCAGTTCTTCACCTTGCACAGTCTCCACATTTGTCTCCTATGCCCTAGTGTCTCCTAGGCTTAGTCTCCTAAGCCCCTTCCACCTTGGCTTTCACCATCTTTGTATTTCTTTCTGAGTGCTCAGATAAGAATTTAAAAGTATTTCTGTTACATTTTCCCATTAGGATGGCTATTATAAAAACAAAACAAAAAACCAGAAAGTAACAAATGTTGATGAAGATGTAGAGAATTTGGAGCACCTATCTCTCGCTGGTGGGAATATAAAATGGTATAGCTGTTAAGGAAGTCAGTATAGCAGTTCCTCAAAAAATTAAACAGAATTACTATATGACTCATCAATTTCACTTCTGGGTATTTACCCAAAATAATTGAAAGTATGGACTTCAACACATATTTGTACACCGGTGTTTATAGGAGCATTATCTACAATTGCCAACAGGCGGAAGCAACTTGTGTCCGTTTAAGGATAAGGGGATAAACATAAGGCTCTATATACATAGAATGGAATATTATTTGGTTTGTACAAGGGAATAAAATTCTAACACATGCTACAATATAAATGAACCTCAAAGACACTATGCCAGGTGAAATAAGCCAGTCACAAAAGAACAAATATTGAATGGTTCCACTTGTATGAGCAGCCACATTCATAAACATACAGAGTGGAACGGTGGTTGCCAGGAGCTTCGGGGAGGGAGGGATGGGAGTTACTGCTTAGTGAATACGGAGTTTCAGTTTTGGAAGACAGAGGAGTTCTGGAGGTGGATGGTGGTGGTGGTTTGACAACAGTGTGAATGTAATTAATGCTACTGAACTGCATGCACTTTCTAAAATGGTTAAAATACTAAATTTTATGTTATAAAGTAGTAAAAAACAAGTATATTTGTCAGATTTTATCCAACAGTCCTAGTTTTTTTAATCAGAAAACTTTTAAGGTTTGAACTGTAGTTTCCTTCCCCAAACATCATTTCCTTATGTTATTCTTAGAGTCTTCAAGTTTTTATTCTATTTGAATGTATTGCTGAGACAAATAGATAAGAGAGCCGAGAAAATAAAACCTGAGTCTGAATTAGGTAGAGGATGCTTGCTCTCTTCAGTCCTATTTGATCGCTAGGGTGACTGCGCCACATGAATGTAACAGGATTACAAGGCCGCAAAGATGAGAAGCAAAGGAGAACCTGACTGCACAAGAGACGGAGCCGGTGTCAGTGCAGCTACGTGTCTCTCACGCAGAGCTTCTCTTCTTCTCTCTGGCTTTTCCGTTCTCGCTAACAATGATCCCAGATCCTTCACTTTCTCATGGTATCCACTCACTTCAGTTTGTTGCAACCCATTTGAATTAACCAGGTCCTCGTACCTCATGAAAATTCTTGATGTAGTATTTTTCCATCTTCCCTTCCTGGCTGCGCCTGCAGGCTCTTGGCCTAATTCCAAATTTCTGAGAGGAGCCTGATTTGCTGATGATTTTAAGTGCAATAATGTGAGCTAGGTATGTTCATTCACTAATAATGAGTACATGAGGAGGCTGAGCTTCTGGCATGGACTGTGAAGAACTCTGTGGCCCCAGTCCCCAGAAAAACTGATCAAAATTATTTTGTTAAAAATTACAACCATTTAAAGTTTCTGGAAGTGGTCCTAAGAACATACAGCAAGTAAGAAATATTTATTCAAGAAAGCTTAATAAAACTTGGTAAGAATAGCAAAAATAGGTGGGATTCGAACTACAACCTGCTCCCTCCGTCCCCTCATCTCAGCTTAGCCCGATGGAAACCATACTTCAGATGGGTGTAGCCAAGAACACAGTGCTTCCTCTTCTCCCACCCCCTGTAAGAGGCAACAGTATCTTCCAAGAAGGGACAGGATGTTGGCATTTCTCATCCTGCTCCCAACTGCATGTTGCAGAGGCTAAGGTCTGGCAAGTGCAGCCATGAGTAGAGGGTTCCCTTCTTCCACCTAGCCTCCATTCATGGGCAGGAGCTCTACTTTGGAAGCACTGAATACTAGCACCCTATCACCCTTGACCCACTCACTTGGCAGAGGTGCTATATCACAAGTGAGCATACTGTCCTCAACTCCTACCTCCCTGCCATGTGCTTCAGACCTTGAAGCAGGGTTGTCACTCAGATAAAAATGTGTCACTTTTCCCACTCTGAGCTTCAGAGGCCAATTAGAGATTTTACCTAGAGATGAAGGCAGATCATAAAACAGCAATTGAAGCACTTCCTTAAGGAACTGAATTTACTGCAACAGAGTGTGGGAACTTTCAAGCCTAAGGGTACTCTAAAAAATAATGGAGGTTGTGGCAAAAAACAATTAAGAGGAGATATAAGCTAAACCATCAGCCAGCTAGTTTACCATGGAAAAACAGTGAAATGGACAACTAAGAAAAGCCCTCATAGAATCAAAACAAATCTGAAACAGTTACCTCAAAAACCATCCCCCAAACAGGATCCTAGTTTAACTGCATCAATCTGTGGAGCAATTTGTGCCCCAGAGCATTATTGAAAACAGTAGAGAAGTCAGCTGTCAGTTAGGTGGGCAACAGCTGGTTTCAGTGAGGGAGAGCGTGAAAGGGAGCCCTGTCAAAGCCATTGTCATCCCAGAGTGACTGCACATACTCACAGTTTCACACTGTGCAGAGAAAATAGATTTCACTTCATACAGTATTAGAGATTTCACACTATGGAGAGAAAATAGACTTCAATAAACTAATGCAACCAATCACTAAATAAATAAACAAGCAAAACACAACAGCGAGCCATAAAGTGCCAAGCTGGAGAACCAATATCTAGAGTTGCTATAGTATATTACCAAAAACATCCAGTTTCCAACTAAATATTATGAGACATATGAAGGAAAACCTAAATACAGGACTGGGATGGTAGGTGGGGAGCAAGCAAAAGAAAATGATTGTGAGAACAACCAGACGTTAGATTTAATAGACAAAGATCTTAAAGTAGCCATTGTAAATATTTCAAAGAACCAAAGAAAATCATGCTTAACGAACTAAATGAAGATAACAAACTAAATGTCTCATCTAATATAAAATATCAATAAAGAGATTAAAATAATAAAAAGGAACCAAACAAAAATTCTGGTTTTCACTGAAGTATAAAATAACTAAAATGAAAAGATTCACCAGAGGGACTCACAGTAGATTTGAACTGGCAGAATAAAGAATTATGCAACCTGAAGAATGGAGAAAAAAATGAATAAGAATGAACAGAATGTCAGAGAAAGAAAATCAATGAACTCTAATGACATGTGCTAAGAGTGGGGGTCACAGGAATCCAAAACAAGTTCATTGCTGTTAAGCAGGTGTTAGAAGGGAATATAGAAAGTCAAACCATAATCAATATCTTTAGTAAAATTACTAAGTAATCAACTCTTAACTTTTGTGTTACATAATAAAAGTGCATTTCATTCACATCAGCAAGAATTTTCAATTAATGAGAGTGCTGAGTCCTGCAATGTAAAGCACCTTCGTAATCAAAGGAAGGTTAAAAATAATCACTGATGATTTAATGATTGAATATATTTCATTTTGCTTTAATTCAGTCTTACTATAATAAACTATACTGACTTAAATATTTGATGAATGTAGAATATCAACTCATGTCATTTAATAGAACACCTAGGATAGAGGACAGTTTCTGAACTAACCTACCTACCCCTCCAGGGGAGAGTGTTTCTCATGATGAGACAACTAAGTTTTGATGGATCTTGATGGCTCCCTTTCCAAAAATTTTCTTCTCCTCAGACTTATTTTTATAGTTAAGCCCCTCCTCGGATGCGTATGGAAGGATACTATTTAAAGCTGGATTACTCTTTCCCTAGAATTTGAAAGTCATGCATTTTCTTAGGGCAAGGCAGAGAGACTGGAAGGACACAAAATACCCAAGCTTCACTAAAATTGGGAGAGATTACAGCTTTGGCAGTGCCTAGGGGTCTGAAACTCAATTTTGATTACTTTTAGACCTTATTTACACATTGCTCAGGTAGGGGATTTTGAAAATCAAATTACTTCTCCTTTTTGGTGAAATAATTCAAATTTTCTAACTCTTTTGTCTCTGCTTTAGCTTTAGATCACAAATCTTTTTGAATGATTGCAATTTGAGGTGATGACAGAAAAAATCTATAAAGAAAAAATGGTATTCAGTAGTGAGCCACATACATTAAAGCTATGTCATAATTGTAGGATATATACCAGTTCTGAGGCTTTTCGGTTGAGAGGAAAACAATAGTAAAGATGAATCTTTACAGAGAGGACTAAGTGCCTAAATTCTAATGAGTTAAATCATCCACATTCTCTTGTGAATTATAAAATTGAGAAAGAAAGGATGCCAAATTATGAAAACCTATACTTTTTATAAACAAGTCTGTAAATCAAGTCACTTCATGAATAGTCTGGTAGAAGGCAGGCTACCAGATTCTGCCCACTGCGTTGCCTTAAAAGGGTGCTGTGGTGTTAGCAACTGCACCCTCTGAATTAATCTGTGACCCTGGCCTTGAGGTGTTAAAGTGTAATCAAACACAGAAATGCATATTATTTCTTAGTAGTTCATGAAGTCTGTTGGAAAACATATTTTTATCATGATCAAGGTATACTGTGTTAGTTTAAAAATCAGTTTGACTTTGCTTGTTTTAAATTTTCTTTTGGCTGAAAGACCAGAGAGAAGGGACATAGCAGACTTACGGTGGTGAAAAGGGTAAGGAAGGCTAATTACTAAGCTCATCCTTGAAGGAAAAATAGAAGAAAAGACGTATTTAGGGATAGGCTGGGGAGAAGAGTCCAGACAAAAGAAGCAGAATTCAGAAGCCCAGGGGTAAATGTGAATGTGATGTATGCTGGGACCTGACAATGTATCAGCTTTGTTGAAGACAGGGTTTGAGGAGGAGGAGGGAAAAATCTGTTAAGTGATGTGGCTATAGAAATCCGACAGAGTTCTCCCATAATCTAGCAAGAGTTGGCAGTAGCCTCAGATAAAGCAGAGCCAATGGGAGTGATGAGAAGTGAAGGAATTCTAACAAGCAGTAGAGACAACAGAACATGGTATCTTCTGCGAATATAGAAGAAAATGTTGGTGTTTGATTTATGTCCTGGGATTTGATTTAAGCGATAGGAGCTGGCATTACCATTTCCTGAGGTGACACAACAGACAGAGGAGTGTGTCTCGCAGGTGTGGCCAAGGGTGGGTGACGGGTGGAGGCAGAGGCCAATATTACACTTCCACAAATTTCACTTTCACTCCTACAAAGCATAAATGTGAATTCTTTTCCATTTCCTGGTCTATTACATACAGAATGGAACTCTTATTTCTAAAGTTTAATTGAAAATGTTGGTAAAAGAACATCAGAAACACATTTGCTACTAGAAAGACACATATCACAGTTGATCAGCAAAACAAGGCTCTTTACATGACCTATATTAGATCATCAAAAATAAAATCGTGGGAGACATTTTTTCTGTTATCCAAGGGGTAATTTCCTCAAATCCTCCTTTTGTTTAATGCATGTAGTCACAGTGAAGCTTAAATGATTTTATTGGGAAAAAATGGATGTTTAAAATCAATCTCCTTTAACTTTAAATAAATAGAATTTGTTTTCCATAGTGACTATAGTTAGAACATGTTTTAGATCTCCAGTCATATCCAGGAACATCTAAGAACACTGACTAGGATCCAGAAAATTTTTTTACATATCCTTGATGGTAAGTTAATTTGAGTTTCATAAGAACTGCCTTGGCTGTTGTCAGAGTGTGAGTTAAAATGTCTGCAGTTTGAGAGGAAACAGATCATCTTGGGAAATCACTTCAGACGACAAGGGAACTATAACTTTAGCATTCAGACCACATCAATCATGGGGGTGGAGGACGGCTACTAAACACCGTATGAAAGTTGTTGGGTAGTTTCCAAAGGCAGGCAGAAAATCTATAGTAAGAGCTGTAATGTTTAGTTTTAGGGGTGTGGTTCTTTCTTTTAGAACAGTTGAATAGCTTTAAAAAGATACATTTCCTTGTGTGTTGTACTGGCTGATTTTTTTAAATACCAGCTAAGAACAGTACCACTGAGAAAAAACCTGGGTTGTCTTTGGTTGCTAGAGGATGCCTGCCCTGTTTGAATAAGAGACATGCATAATATTTCTTGCTCCCAAAATTATCATCTGGCACTCTGTTTTCTATAAATGAAATCCACTATTAGAGATTTTATTCTCAGAGGGGATAACAATTTGTGATGCTTACCAATCCTGTGATAATCCCCTTCACTTGCAAGAGCAGGGGGAAGAAGGTAAAGGAAGCTCAACACAGGGGAGATGGAGGAGGGGAAACTAGGTGTCTGGAGAACCACAGGGAATCCTGATATGTCATGAGAAAAGGATGAGAGTAGGGGCAGTGGTGGTTGAAAAAGACAGTGGAAGAACATGTTAAAAAATAAAAAGTTGGCCCTGGCTGGTGTAGCTCAGTGGATTGAGCATGGGCCTGTGAACCAAAGGGTTGCTGGTTCAATTCCCAGTCAGGGCATATGCGTGGGTCACAGGCCAGGTCCCCAGTAGGGGGTGTGCAAGACACAACCACACATTGATGTTTCTCTCTCCCTCTTTCTCCTGCCCTTCCCCTCTCTCTAAAAATAAATAAAGAAAATCTTTAAAAAAAAATAAAAGGTTGGCAGACTTCACAGTTTTCATGAAACTGGGTCTGGAGTTAACAGGTAATAAAAGAAGAAAAGGAAGTTGAATAACAAATACATATATGATCATTAATGATCTTCCAATACATGCATACATGTACTTCTAATACATACATACATTTCCATATAACACATATATATTTATTTATTTATAAAAATATGTTAATCTTTACACATGCCAGTAATAAAATAGTGTGTGGAGATCAGCAAGTACTGATGTAACCATCATTTTTGTATGTGGCAGCCCACGTATTTGCCTGGTGCAGTTACAGGATTACTGTGGGTTCCTGAGCACACGGTTAAGCAGGCCTGCCTGTTCTGAGAGCTTAAGACAACCATGTCTGCTCCGCGGAGCTGTCTCTGGGGCAGGGAGACGGGCGACATAAGTGGAGGTGATGCAAAAAGGAAGAGTGGCACCGTAACATCAGGTTGTGGTCTACTTGATACAAATTTATATAATCCAGTCACTGAATAAAAATGTAATGGGCATTATATTTGGGCAAGATATATGGAGCAAAAACAAGCATGGTCTTGACCTTTCCGAGCTTCAAATTTAATAACAATCAAAGAACCTTAAAAGGAAGTGTTACTTGACTACAAACCAGGTATACAAAACAGCTCTTGATAAATAAGTCCAAGCAATTTTTAACTGTTTGTATTATCAGAAATTCTGTCTTTTTTGACTAAACAAATTCTCATACCTTTCTTTGGGAAGTTGTAATTTAAAGCATTTGACTAAACATGGTTATACTTGTGTATTCTGAATGCTGTTACCTATCTGGCTTCCTTATATAACAATATTCATGGTTATTATCCTCTCATCATTGTGTCAACTACCATATGTTATCCATTGTCTGGAGAAATAATGGATTCTTCTTATGATGAGAAATATTGGGTTTAAAAATTGAGGATAAATGTCATATTTTTGTCAAAAAGTTATTAGAATTACAATATGAAAGACAAAACTGTGCGGCAAAACTTGGAGATGAGTAAGACAACAGGAAAATGTTTCCACTTGTGAGAGAAAATCTAGAAGGCCATCTTCATATACTAGTAATGAGGAGTTTGGGTGAAAAACATCATGAAAAGAATATAAACATTTAATGCATTAAAGAATAAACTTGATTACGAATGCATGTGTAAAAAGAAATAGGTAAGTGGAAAACATTTACAGAAAAATAGCAATTAGTCAAACAAACTATAGAGCACCACTTGGCTTCATCCACTGTACCACAGTCTGGAGGGATGGAAGGGAAGAAAGCAAAGACCAACATGAAAATGCAGTGATTTAGAGGAAGAAGCTGCGCACATGGTTATCTATACTGCAAAGCCAAAGTGAGGTGATCTAGTATAGCTCCTCAGAAGGAAAAAAGGGGACGAGATTAGTTGTGGTTCAGAGATGTGGAAGGAGAGGATATCTGAATTAGACCTTGAAAATGGAAAAGATCATAGGCTGCTTTGGAAAGGAAGAGTTCAAGATGTCATAACAAAGAATGTCTTAGACTTTGGAGATGATAAAAATACATCAGGGAATAGAAAGGAGTGGAAATAGAAAATGAAAGGGAATATCAAAGTATAAGGAAATTGATATTTTCACCTTTTTAAAAAGAGAAAAACAATCTGGTAATGATGACAGTTTGATAATGTGAGTGAATAAGTGACTGGAATCAATAATTCATATTAGTATTAAGTCAAGCAACCACGTAAGTTATCCTCCAAACTGAGGCACCCTGAGAGCAAACCATGGGCACTAACACTATTAAAATATTACAGCTTTTAGAAGTATTCATGTGCTAGCAAATTGGTTTTATTTTTGATGGACGTATAAAATCATTTTATTTATTTTTTTATTTTTATTTTTTAAATAATGTACAAAGCTACCATTTTTTTTAAGATTTTATTTATTTATTTTTAGAGAGAGAAGAAGGGAGGGAGAAAGAGCAATGTGTGGTTGCCTCTCACATGGCCCTCACTGGGGACCTGGCCTGCAACCCAGGCATGTGCCATGACTGGGAATCGAACCGGGACCCCTTGGTTCCCAGCCCACACTCAACCCACTGAGCTACACAAGCCAGGCTCTAAAATCATTTTATTTAAAATTCATATTCAAAAATAGAATACACCATACATACATTAGGACTTCCGCCAAGATGGCGGCGTAGGTGGACGCACTGCGCCACCGCTTACAACCAGAGAGTTTAAACAACGAACTCAATAGCAAAAAATAAACAACCAGAACAGACAGAAGTGAACTGAAGGGAAGTCCGACACCCAGGAAGTTGGGGAGGACATACATCCAGGCCGGTAAGCGGGGCAGAACCGAGCAGAGGAGCGGAGTGAGAGGCAGTTTGCCTGGAGGAACTCACGCCGCAAGCACCTAACCAAAGCACGGCCCCAAGCAACGGGTGAACCTCGCAGGCCGGTGGCGTAACCAGAGAGGCCAGTGGGAACCAGCAGGGCCGAGACTGGCGGAAAAGGCAGTGGGGAACTGGGGAGCAGAGGGTGATAGGGAGCGGCAGTGAACAGCAGACGCCATTGCTCCCTCCCAGGCCCCACCCCCAGAGGAAACGTCACAAAAAAACGACCCAGGTTGCCAGGCACCGACAAACACCTAAGACTCCGACAGGTGCGCCGAGATAAAAAAGAATGAAAATGGACAAAATGAAAGATCAGAACAAATTACAACTAACGGATGAAGAGATAGGCAAATTAACAGATGCCCAGTTTAAAACACTGGTAATCGGGATGCTCACAAAACTGGAAGAAAGGTGGATGCAAATAATTGAACAAATGAAGAATATGATAAAGATAATGGAGGAAGACTTACAGGGAACCAATAGGGAAAAAAAGGAAGCTGGGACTCAAACCAATGGAGTTGACCAGAAGGAAGAAACAAGAATTAAAAAAAATGAGGAGGGGCTCAGGAACCTCAGAGACATTTGTAAACGACCCAACATCCGGATCATAGGGCTGCCAGAAGGACAAGAGGAACACCAAGAAATTGAATGTATTTTTGAACAGATAAAGAATGAGAACTTCCCAAATCTGGCAAAGGAAATAGGCTTCCTGGAAGTCCAAGAAGCTCAGAGAACCCCAAAGAAGCGGGACCCAAAGAGGAACACACCAAGGCACATCATAATAACATTACCCAAGATTAAGAATAAGGAGAGAATCTTAGAAGCAGCAAGAGAAAAGGAGACAGTTACCTACAAAGCAATTCCCATAAGACTGTCAGTGGATTTCTCTAAGGAGACCTTCCAAGCAAGAAAGGGCTGGAGAGAAATATTTCAAATCATGAAAAGCAAGGACCTACAACCAAGAATAATCGATCCAGCAAAACTGTCATTTAGAATGGAAGGGCAGATAAAGTGCTTCTCAGATAAGGTCAAGTTCAAGGAGTACATGATCACGCAGCCTTTACTATATGAAATGTTAAGGGGTTTTATATAAGGACTCATGAGAGAAGGCAGCGAGGCCAGATCAGCTACAGCCAAGACACTTGTGAGGTAAGCAAGCAAAATACAACCAGAGAAACAAATTATAACCAGAGACATGAAATTTAGAACAATCTGGCAGTAAGCAGAGGGGAGGGGGAAGGGGATAATGGGGACAAGGGTATTCAGGAACTGCTATAAAGGACACATGGACAAAACCAAGGGGGAGGGTGGAAGCAAGGGAGGGAGGTGGGTTTGCCTGGGGTTGGGGGTCGGGGGTGAATGCAGACAACTGTAAGTGAACAACAATAAAATAATTTAAAAAAAATTTTTTTAAAGATTTTTTTTCCCTTAGGAAATGTAGCAAAAATTGGAAAGCAGAGTAGAATGGGCCTAGAAGAAAAAAGAAGGGACACCCAACTAAATGAGTTATATGTACTTCAGGAGAGTTAAGCTTCAAAGCCAGGATCTCAAACATTAGCAAAAAGTGAATCAGCAATTCATTCTTGAATTTCTAATAATAATAATACCACCAGAAATCCCCTCTTGATAAGTTCTCAAAGGTCATTTGTGTCGATTAACCCCAACAATACCAAGTGAATGTGTTATGTAATGTGGCTGCCATTCGACACTTGTCATGCTTATCTTTCACTTAACTTGAAGCAGATCACAGCAGAAGCATCACTTGACAGTTAGAGATTGCAGAAATAGCTCTTTGGATTTTTCCTTTTTGAGTGTTGAAATGTTCCCAGCCAGAGCCACAAAGTTTATCTCAGTTCTCTACTTAGAATGCAGAGAAAGACATAGACTGGAGATAATGAATATCCTCATCAGTCACTACCAATGGGGTTTGTGCTACAAATCCATCTGATTTATTCGATATATTTTATACCCTGGATGGTAGTTATTGTCATTGTTATTATGTATGACAGTTTTTTTCTTTATTAAAAATGTTTATGTTATGAAAATAATAAATTTCCTTTTTTAGAAAAAATCAGTTAAAAAGGAAACAAAAGTTAACTATAATCTAGAGATAATTCTGTATACATTTTGTAGGTTTTGCCCAGTATTTTAAAACTCTGCTTATGTATGTATAGAATCATGTCATGTATAACTGTCTATACCTACAGGAATAGCAGGGCGGTTAAATTCAACATTAAATACACTTAACATCAGACCTTGTGAGGTTCAGAAGACTGTAAATCAGAAAGTCTGACTGGAGATTGGGTAGACACTGAAAGGTGTTTTAGTGTGGGTTCCTTGGAAAAGCACTCAGAAATGGAATTATATTTTCTGGAGTTTAATTAAGGGGCCTGAAAGGAGCATTTCTCCCCCTTCACCTATAAGGAAGTAGGGAAAGCAGGATTGGGCAGACAGCATGATACAACAGAGGTCTCAGTCAGCCCAAGGGAGAGTTTAGAGTTTGGATGGTCCCTCAGAATTGTCCCACAAGGGTGCCAGGCTTCAAGAAGTAATAATTTGTCTTTTATTTTGGAGGGGATGTGTGGGCACATCCCATATTATTGGACTCCTCAAATTTTAACTGATGTGATGAATTCCTGAAATTTTGTAAGGTTTATTTCCCACCCTATATTGTGTCTAAAGTCCACCAACATACATACTACTTCTTGAAATTGATTTTTTAAAAATTAATATGCAGGACACTAGCTGCCTTTTGAAAAGGTGAGTGGAAGAAGTCAGTCAGCACTTCTGGTTCCTTTCGTGGGCTAGAGCGTAGTCAGATACCCATATCTAGAAGTCATGGAAATGTACTTTGCATTCCGGACAACCGAGTGTGCAGGTGAAAATCAAGGTTTCTGTTGCCAGCAACAGACAAGGTGGAGGATAGATATTGGAGGACCACTAGCTGTCTCGACCATAAGAATTGAATTCATTTAAATATGGAACCAAGCCCTGGCTGGTGTAGCGCAGTGCACTGAGCGCAGGCTGGGAACCAAGCGGTCCCGGTTCGATTCCCAGTCAGGGCACATGCCTGGGTTGCGGGCCAGATCCCCGTGAGGGCCATGTGAGAGGCAACCACACATTGCTGTTTCTCTCCCTCTCTTTCTCCCTCACTTCCCTTCTCTCTAAAAATAAATAAAAATAGAATCTTTTAAAAATAAAAAATAAATAAATATGGAACCGAGGTTACACAAGTGTGGGAATTATGCTGTAGAACCAAATGTAAATGCCATACATCTTGACAATATAAAAATATTATCCAGTAAGGAAAGGCAAGATAGGTCTGTGAGACCCACCGTACACAAATCCATTGTGAGGTAAAAGTGATGAATCTGAGACCAGGCATGAGCAGGGCCACAGGACACAGTATTGATGAGTAGTCCCATGTGGAGGCAAAGGCTGGACAGTGACTCAGTGTTCCCACAGAGTGCTTTCTCAAACACTTCTGCTTGTAAGGCAAATGAGGTCATAACACACCACTGGTAATGCCTCATATTTTTAACTTTCCAGGTGACAGGGAGGTACTTTTTAGAACATGTTAATTCACCTCCTCCAGCATCTCTCCCCTCCCTAGGAATCCTATTCCTCCGAGCACAATGCTCATAAATACTGAGGCAGCTGGTCCATTCAAGTGTCTTACAACTAAAAAGTACAAAATTCATGGAAGTGAGGAAGAATAAAAATTACCCTTTTATATATTACCTAGCATATACAGAAAGTAATTCATTAAAGATTGAAAGGCAAGATCTGCTTAAGTATAGAAAGGAGTGATTTGAGGATTACAAAATGATAATATTCTTAACATTAGGCATTGTGTATTGAGAAGAAATCTCATGTGTGGTAAAGTAATTTTACAAAACAATTTTTTTTAGCAAGCTAATATAGTCTCAGTTTTTATAAATTCCACTTTTTAGTTTTATATTGTGTTAATTTATTTGGAAGATTTTTAATTTAAAAAATCCCCTATAAAGCATGGTTTGGTCTCCCAGGAGACATATTTTGTCAACTAAGAGAACCAGTAGAAGCATAACTGTAATCATTGCTGTAGTAATTTAATAGTACTTTTCTGTTATGCCACAAGGTGGCAGCACATACAAGGGCGTCTATTACCGTAATATTTGTACATGTGTATAGTTAATGCAGCCTTTGGTTTTGGGACATGCAAAGGATGGTTCAAACAAAGGTTATCCACTTTCTAGAATATAACAATAGTTTACTTTATTGTTGTTCATGTTCTTAAGTTCAAGAGCAATGTCTATTTTTCATCCCATAATATCAGATCTAAATTTGTTTTTTTATAAATGGAGCTATCTGGTGAAACATCTATTTACATTTAGGCCAGGGAGGAAACATATCCACACTCACAATTCTCATGTGGCATCTCTTCTGATTTACTGACTTATTGGAGTAAATCATCTCAAATTGCTGCTGTTTCCTCTAATAATTTGTTCCCCCAGATCCTACATGGCTCCCTCCCACTCCATAGGTCTTTGCTCATTCAGTTCAGTGACACTTTCCATGACTACCCTTTAGGAAATAATGACACAATAATGCCTCTGCTGACTCTAATATTCCTTTCCCCTCTTGTCCTGATTTATCGTTAAAATCTACATTTATCATCTACCAGTCTACCATACGTATACTTATTTATTCATTTGTGTCTCTCCCCTAAGAAGATGTAAGCTCAACAGATAGGATCTTGTCAGTTTTGTTCACTGTTGTATCCCCAGCCCGTAGAACAGTTCCTGCACATCATGGCTGTTTAATAAATATGTGCTGAATCTATTGCTGTGGAGGCTGAAACAAATAGGTAGGTGTCCTTAAACAGGACCAGTGCTGTAACAGAGTGTCCTAACCTAAGGCTAGAGAGGCAGAAGTTGTCATTGCTGTTCTACCCGACAGGGGAGGGGCCTTGTGCTGTCATTTAAACTGTGTGTCTCAGGTTTCTTATTTAGTCAATGTAGAGTAAAAAACAAAACCATTTTTACTCATTTCTCAACATAGGTATAAAGCATCAAACCATGCTGATGGCTCCCCTCACATATCTGAAGCCAGGACTTCCTCCCACTGCCCCAGACCTTCGTGTCCACTCAGTATCTCTATCTGAAGGTCTCACAGGCTTCTCGACCTGAATATGCCTGCAACTGAACTCCTGGCAATTCTGTCTCTTTGATGAGTCAGTCAAAAAACTTGGGTTTGGCCTTGTCACCTTCTTTCTCTTTCCTCCTAACCTCTAATTCATCAGCATACACTGTCAGCTCCATCATCTTAAGATATTTTCTCCATTTTCACTACTGTTAGCCAAGTCCAAGATACTCTCATTCCTAGAATGTTTTCAAAATCTTGATTAAGGTGCTGAATATGTGCTTGACCACATATCCAAGTCATTTCCTGCCAGTATGCATTGCCTGACATGTCACAGATGAGAAATCAGTTGCTATTATATATTGTATATTTCTTGGATTTCTGTAAGCAAAACACATAATATCACTTGTGATTTTTCTAGATCATTGTACTTGTTCTCTCAACACGTTCATTCAGCAGACAAAAAGATCTCATATACAACAGTAATTATTATTTAAATATCTAATTATAGAAACCTGATTAAACTTTGAAAAAATAATTAACAAGATACAGAGGTATATAATTAGATGCTAAAATAAGCAGATGAGGAGAGAGGTGCAACAAGAATTCAGATCCAAGAGTGCTAAAGATATTGAGACATTTTTAAAAGAGATTGGGAACTTCCGGCCAAGATGGAGGCATAGATAGACACAGTGTGCCTCCTTGTGAAATCAAAAGAGGAAAAACAACAATTTAAAAAACAAAAACAGCCCGATCTGACAGAGGGTTGAGCTGAGTGGAGGTCCGACAACCAAGGTGTTAGAGAGGACATGTTCATCCAGACTGGTAAGTGGGGCAGAGCCGGGCAGAGAGCGCACCGGCAAGACAGCAGTTTGTGGAGCAGTACCAGCAACGCTGCAGCTGCCCGGTGAGACCCACGGCGGGCTAGCTTGTCCAAAACGCAGCTGGCACACTCAGCAAAACCCACGGCTGGCCGATCTGGACCAAGCAGGGCTGAGACTGGTGGAGCAGGCGGTCCCTCATTCACTCACAGATAAACTGGGAGAAAAAGCTGGGGAGCGGAGCAGAACTCGCAACACACCATTGCAGGGAAATAAAGCCTCAAACCACCGATTGAAAACACTTGCGGGGGTTGAGGCGGCAGCTGGAGGAACTCCTGACCTCACAGGAGAGTTGGTTGGGGAGACCCACAGGGACTTGGAGCTGCACAAGCCTATCCACCCACCCCGGAGCCAGCACAGAGGGGCCCAACTCACTTGTGAGTAGTGGGGGAAGTGTGGAGAACAGAGCAAGTCCCATTGTTCTCTCAGGCCCCGCCCCCACAGGCAGCGTCCCAACACAAGGAGGTGGGTTACCCCGCCCTGGTGAACACCTAAGGCTCTGCCCCTTAAAGTAAGAGGCACACCAAGAAAAAGAAATGGCCCAAATGAAAGAACAGATCAAAGCTCCAGAAAAAATACAACCAAGTGACAAAGAGATAGCCAACCTATCAGATGCATAGTTCAAAACACTGGTAATCAGGAAGCTCACAGGATTGGTTGAAATTTGGTCTCAATTAGATGAACAAATGAAGGATATGCTAAAGGAAATGAGAGGAAATGTTCAGGGAACCAACAGGGATGAGAAGGAAACTGGGACTCAAATCAACGGTCTGGACCAGAAAGAAGAAAAAAACATTCAACCAGAAAAGAATGAAGAAGCAAGAATTCAAAAAAATAAAGAGAGGCTTAGGAACCTCCAGGACATCTTTAAACATCCCAACATCTGAGTCATAGGGGTGCCAGAAGGAGAAGAGGAAGACCAAGGGATTGAAAACTTATTTGAACAAATAATGAAGGAGAACTTCCCCAAGCTGGCAAAGGAAATAGACTTTCAGGAAGTCCAGGAAGCTAAGAGTCCCAAAGAAGTTGGACCCAAAGAGGAACACACCAAGGCACATCACAATTACATTATCCAAGATAAAAAATAAGGAGAGAGCCCGGCTGGTGTAGCTCAGTGGATTGAGCGCAGGCTGGGAACCAGAGGGTCCCGGTTCGATTCCCAGTCGGAGCACATGCCTGGGTTGCAGGCCAGGTCCCCAGTGAGGGCCATGTGAGAGGCAACCATACATTGCTCTTTCTCTCTCCCTTCTCCTCTCTCTAAAAAATAAATAAATGAAATCTTTAAAAAAAATAAGGAGAGAATCTTAGAAGCAGCAAGAGAAAAGGGGACAGTTACCTACAAAGGAATTCCCATAAGACTGTCAGCTGATTTCTCAAAAGAGACCTTGCAGGCAAGAAGGGGCTGAACAGAAGTATTCCAAGTCATGAAAGGCAAGGACCTACATCCAAGAATACTCTATCCAGCAAAGCTATTATTTAGAATGGAAGGACAGATAAAGTGCCTCTCAAATAAGGTCAAGTTCAAGGAGTTCATCATCACCCAGCCTTTATTATATGAAATGTTAAAGGGATTTATATAAGGTATGAAGGGATATCAACAGGGGAGTGGGAGGGGGAGAGAGGAGGAAAAAAGTACAGAGAATAAATAGCGTAAGCAGTAGGTAAAAAACAGATAGGAGGAGGTTAAGAATAGTATAGGGAATGGAGAAGCCAAAGAACTTATGCGTATGACCCATGGACAAAAGCTAAAGGGCAGGAAATGGGGGCTGGGGCGGAGGGGAATAAAAGGGGGGGGGAATGGGACAACTAATAGCTTAATCAATAAAATATATTAAAAAAAATTTTAAAAAAGAGATTGGGCTCGAGCTACACAGGTGACAGTTTGAATGGCAACTGGCATGAAAAACACATATAAGGCTTGAAGTTGGAAATGAGCAGTTTGGAGCAAAGAGCAGTATTAATAATTCATGAGAGATATGGTTGAATAGTTGGGGGAGGGGTATAAATTAGAAAACATGGTTTAGCTAGGAAGGAAAATTTGAGAGCTATCTTACAAAATATGGAGGAAAGCAGAGCAGTTTTGAGGAAAAGAATGACCTAGATAATAGTTTTAAAACTATTAATATGGCTAAAAAATGAGAAATAGAATGGAGCAGAGAGATATTTTATTATATGTTTAATATATGTAATATTTACATATAGCATATGTGTTTAATATATAATTCCAATTAAGAGACTTAATAAAATCATCAAATACCCCATCTGACTCAAGTAACTGAACCTCAAGTAACTGAAATGTGCCTGTGCATATTTAGGTTTGTCTCATGTTTCCTAGACCTACAATGAGATGTCTCTAACACAGACATGTTTTTTTAAAATTGTAGATTCTGACCATTTTTTTACTCTTGTGTCTATATAATAGCTGATTCTGTTTACTACTTACACTGACTATTAAAAAGAAAAAAATTTTGAGACTTCTGGTCAAGATGGAGGCATAAGTAAACACGGCTCACCTCTTTGCACAACCACATCAAAATTGCAACTAAATTATAGAACAACCATCACTCAGACCCATCAGAAATCAAGTTGAATGAAAGTTCAACAACTACAGAATTAAAGAAACCACACCCATCCAGACTGATAGGAGAGGCAGAGATGTGGAATATGCTGGTCCCACTTACACATGTGGTGGATAAAAATTTGGGAGGGATATCTTGGGAGTTAGGAGTCCCGGACCTATACCAGGCCCCATGGCCAGGGTTCCAGTGCCAGGAAAATAATTCCCCTAATTTTTGGCTACAAAAACCAGCTGGGACTGAGTCAGTAGAAGAAACTGCTAGACTCCCACACACTTCCTTTTAAAGAACCCACGCACAGACTTACTCAGACTGACTTCCTCTGATCAGGGGTAGCAGCTTGAAAGGCACCAGTGTCATTCTGGGAGGAGCTGAAGTGTCTGACATCAAGGCAAGAACTGGGGGACAGTTTCCTCCCAGACAAAAAGGTGGTCAGAGGCCATTGCCCCTTTTCTGAACCCTCCCTCCAAAGAGCCACAGAGCCAGCAGGCAGGTGCCATATATGAGACTCTATTAACCTGGCTAACACTGTTTGACCCATCTTGGAGATACCCAGAGACTCTGTCCCACCCACTTATGGCCTCACCCAAGCTGTTAGCAGAGACTTTTCCATATGAATGGCAGGTCTTGGCTCATGCTTCACAACTTCTTAAATCCTCTCAAACAAGTACCAGTAGCTATCAGTGAGGTCCCACTCCCTGTACCTCTTGCTAAGTGTCCCAAGGCATGGGACTAGCAGCAGCCAACCTAGATTCACAGCTTGGCTTTGCTTGGGAATCTCCAAGCCCAGCACAAGTAACAACCATCTCAGATTGACTTATAGCCCAGGCAGGGTGGCCCCAGATAAAACACAGGTGGGGGTTGACCCTGACCTGCACCACCCAGGAAACTGCAGAGCCTGCATACCTAGTGAACACCTACAGAATACACTGGAGCACCATCTCTCTGCCCCTACACAGGTGATCATCCATCGCTGGTGGTCAGTGGTCACAGCAAGTTTTTGAAGCTGACTGGCCTGGGTAAATCCCTCCCACTGACCTGCCAAAAGCAATCAAGGCTCAACAACAAGAGGAGGATCTACTCATCTCACACAAAGGGTGCACCTCAAGTACACAGCTTGGGTGATAAGGGAGGCTGTACCACTGGACCCTACAGGCCACCTACTACATTAGGCCATACCACAAAGAGATGGAGTCAAAGCAACTCTACCTAATACATAGAAACAAACACAGGAAGGCTGCCAAAATGAGGAGACAAAGAAATATGGCCAAAGTGAAAAAACAGATCAAAACTCCAGAAAAATAACTAAACAAAAGGGATGTAAGCAATTTATCAGATGCAGAGTTCAAAACTGGTTATAAGGGTACTTAAGGAACTTAGTGAGGACCTCAACATCATAAAAAAAATCCAGTCAGAAACAAAGGATACACTAATTAAAATAAAGAACAGTTTACAGGAAACAACAGTAGAGTGGATGAAGCTGGGAATAAAATCAATTATTTGGAACATGAGGAAGAAAAAACAACCAATTAGAACAAGAAGAAAAAAATACAAAAAAACTGAGGACAGTGTAAGCAGCCTGGGACAACTTCAAGCATTTGAAAGTTCGTATCATAAGGGTGCCAGAAGAAGAGAACAAGCAAGAAATTGGAAACCTATTTGAAAAAATGAGAGAAAACTTTCTTAATTCAGTGAAGCATATAGACATGCAAGTCTAGGAAGCACAGTGAGTCCCAAATGAGATGGATACAAAGAGGCCCACTCCAACACACATCATAATTAAAATGCCAAAGGTTAAAGATAAAGAGAGAATCTTTTCTTTATTTTTTATTTAAGTATATTTTGTTGATTATGCTATTACAATTGTCGCATTATTTTTCTCCTCTTTATTCCCCTGCACTCTGCATCTCCCTACCCTACAGAATCCCACCCCTGTTTAGTTCATGTCCATGGGTCATACTTATAAGTTCTTTGCCTTCTCTATTTCCTATACTATTCCCCCTGTCTATTTTATGCCTACCAATTATGCTTCTTATTCCCTGTACCTCCCCCCCATTTCCCCTTCCCCCTCCCCACTGAAAACCCTCAATGTGATCTCCATTTCTATGATCTGTTCTTGTTCTAGTTGTTTGCTTAGTTTTTGTTTTTGTTTTTTAGGTTCAGCTATTGATAGTTACAAGTTTGTTGTCATTTTACTGTTCAGTTTTTTATCTTTTTCTATTTCTTAGATAAGTCCCTTTAATATTTTATAGAATAAGGGCTTGGTGATGATGAACTCCTTTAATTGACTTTATCTAGGAAGCACTTTATCTGCACTTCCATTCTAAATGATAGTTTTGCTGGATAGAGTAATCTTGGATGTATGTCCTTTCCTTTCATGACTTCAAATACTTCTTTCCAGCCTCTTCTTGCCTGTAAGGTTTCTTTTGAAGAATCAGCTGATAGTCTTATGGGAACTCCTTTGTAGGTAACTGTCTCCTTTTCTCTTGCTGCTTTCAGGATTTTCTCTTTGTCTTTAATCTTGGGTAACTTAATGATGATGTGCCTTGGTGTGTTCCTCCTTGAGTACAATTTCTTTGGGACTCTCTGGGCTTCCTGGACTTCTTAGAAGTCTATTTCCTTCACCAGATTGAGGAAGTTTTCCTCATTATTTGTTCAGAAAATTTCCAGTTTCTTGCTCGTTCTCTTCTCCTTCTGGCACCCCTTGATTCAGATGTTGAAGGGCTTAAAATTATCCCATAGGTTCCAAAGCCTCTCCTCATTTTTTTTAATTCTTGTTACTTCATTCTGTTCTTGTTGGATGTTTATTTCTTCCTTTTGTTCCAAATCGTTGATTTGAGTCCCGACTTCCTTCTCTTCCCTGTTGGTTCCCTGTATATTTTCCTTTATTTCAGTTTTCATAGCCTGCATTTCTTTCTTCATTTTGCAACCTAGCTCAGTCAATTCAGTGAGCATCCTGATTACCAGTGTTTTGAACTCTGCATCAGATAGGTTGTATATCTCCTTGTCACTTAGCTCTTTTCCTGGAGTTTTGATCTGTTATTTAATTTGGGCCATATTTCTTTGTCTCGGTGCACCTGTTATGCTGTTAGAGGCAGAGCCTTAGGTATTCATCAGAGCAGGGCAAACCTCTTTACTGTGTTGTGGTGCTGTCTGTGGGGGAGGGGTCAAAGAGGGAACAATGCTGCTTGCTTACTCCAGTCTAGCCCCACTTTCCAACAAAGTCTCCTGTGAGACTGGGAGTTTCTCCTACCTTTGCAACCCCCACAAGATTTTATACCTAGAGGTTTTGAGTATTTAGTTTCTCCATCAGCCAACACACCCTTGCCTGAGTGGTCTGATGCCTTGCCTTGGGTCCTCTCTGCCTGGCTGCCCATCTCCGCCCCTCCTACTGGTCTGTATGAATGTTTCTTTAACTCCTTGGATGTCGGAGTTCCATGCAGTTTGCTATTCTAGCAGTTCTGTTTATTTATTGTTTTTAAATTGGTTGTTTTCCTTCTTTTGGTTGTGCAAGGAAGTGAAGCATTTCTACCTATACCTCCATCTTTGCTGGAACTCTTAAAAGAAGTTCTTTTGGTAACTTTTAAAATAAGGCCTCCATTATTATTTGAGAAAACCACAGCCAAAGACCCACCAGCATGTCCACAGCCCAAGTCACAAGACCTAAAGAGAGAATCTTAAAAGCAGTGCGAGAAAAGCAGTTAGTTATCTACAGGAAAGTTCCCATAAGACTGTCAGCTAATTTCTCAAAAGAAACTTTGCAGGCTAGAAAGGATTGGCAAGAAATATTCAAAGTCATAAAAAGCATGAACCTACAGCCAAGATTGCTTTATCCAGAAAAGTTATCATTTATAATTGCAGGGCAGACAAAGAGCTTCCTAGACAAGAAAAAAACTGAAGGAATCATCATCACCAAACCATTATTATATGAAACGTTAAAGGGGCTTATTTAAGAGAAAGAAGATCCAAACTATGAACAATAAAATGGCAATAAATGCGTATGTCTCAACCACTGAATCTAAAAAACAAACTAAGCAAACAAGAACAGAGACAAAATCATGGGTATGGAAAAGGTTTTGTTGGTTTCCAGATAGGAGGGGGTGTGGGGGAATGGGTGAAGAAGTGAGGGCATTAATAGATAGTACAGAATAGCCATGGGAATATGAAGTATAGTATAGAAAACACAGTAGCCAAAGAACTTATATGCTTACCCATGGACATGAAAAATGGTTTGGGGATCACCTGAGGGAGTGGGGGGGTGCTGGGTAGAGAGTGGGGCAAAAGGGGGAAAATGGAGACAACTGTAATAGTATAATCAATAAAATATAATTTAAAAAATAAATAAAATACTGCTGAAAACTAAAGTGGAAGGGGCTAGATTAGCAAAGAATAGCAAAATGCTCATCATTATTAAAGCCAAGTGATGAGTATTGGAAAAATAAGTAAATAAAAAGAAAAATATTAAAAGAACTCATAGTGATATGTCCAAAGAAATTAATATACTCACTTTATTTTTTGTTTCTGCTCTGATTTTATTATTTTTTAAATTTTTTATTGTTGTTCAATTATAGTTGTCCCCATTTTTCCCTTATTACTCTCCTCTGACCTTCCCACTTCACCTCTCACATTCAGTCCTCCCCCATATTGCCCTTGTCCGTGGGTCCTTTACACATGTTCCTTGACTTGACCCTTCACCTTCTTTCACCGTTATCCCCCTCCTCCCTTCCTCTCTGGTTATTGTCAGTTTATTCTTTATTTCCATGTCCCTGGTTCTATTGTGCTCACTTGTTTGTTTCATTGATTAGGTTCCACTCACAGGTGAGATCATATGGTATTTGTCTTTCACTGTCTAGCTTATTTCACTTAGCATAATACTCTCCAGTTCCATTCATGCTGTCGTGAAAGGCAGGAGTTCCTTTTTTCTTTCTGCTGCGCAGTATTCCATCATGTAATGTACCACAGATTTTTGATCCATTCATTTACTGATATGCACTTAGGCTGTTTCCAGCACTTGGTTGTGGTGGATCCTGTCCTGCAAAATCAGTATGCTGTGGTCGATTTGTAAATAATTCACATGTAAATCCCGGGGAAAAAAATGTGGGGACTACACGGTCCCCCTCTGAGTCAGAGAGAGTTAGAGAGCCGGAGAGAAAGGGCCTGAGAGCGGGCCAGAGAGTGAGGGCCCAGGAGTGGGCCAGACTGAGTGGCTTGGAATGCCTCAGCCACTCTCTCCGGAGGGGAGAGCTCGTGAGCTCTGCCTTGACAGGCTTTTATTGTCTTTCCAGGCTAATTAAATTGAGGGTGCTTTTCATTTACTATGCACAGGTTCACATTAGGTGATAGACAACAAAGGAGAGGACATCAAAAAAGGATTTTTGCAAATGTAAAGGCAAAAGGAGTTGGACTGGACTTGAAGGGTTTATCACAGGCTTTCAGGAAACTGCTTTAATAATATGCGATGAGCGTTTGTTGTTTTAATCCAGGGTAAGAGAGTTTCAGTGATAGCAAGCCTTAGCTCTAGGAAAAATGTAGGCTTGATTTACCCACAGGAAAACCTGTCCATGCACGTGGGGCCTGCT
Source organism: Micronycteris hirsuta (assembly GCA_004026765.1). Lineage (NCBI taxonomy): Eukaryota > Metazoa > Chordata > Mammalia > Chiroptera > Phyllostomidae > Micronycteris > Micronycteris hirsuta. Next base: position 85,684 of record PVJI01005483.1, read on the forward strand.
TGCCTACTCGCGTCCCACCAAGGTTTTAAACAGTGAAAGCTGAGCTACAATTCCCACGATGCGTGGAATGGTTCCCTATAGTTGGTATTGTAAATAATGCTGCTATGAACACTGGGGTGCATACGTTCTTTCAAACTGATGTTTCAGGATTCTTAGGATATTATCCCAGGAGTGGTATTGCTGGGTCAAAAGGCAGTTCCATTTTTAGTTTTCTGAGGAAATTCCGTACTGTTTTCCACAGTGGCTTTACCAGTCTGCAATTCCACCAATGGTATACTAGGATTCCCTTTTCTCCACAGCCTCGCTAGCACTTGTTGTTTATTGATTTGTTAATGATGGTCATTCTGACCAGTGTGCAGTGGTATCTCATCGTGGTTTTAATTTGCATCTCTCTGATGGCTAGTGATGTTGAGTATCTTTTCATATGTTTATGGACCCTCTGTATGTCCTTCTTGGACAAGTGTTTGTTCATGTCCTTCGCCCATTTTTTAATTAGGTTGTTTGTCTTCCTGGAGCAGAGTCGTGTGAGTTCTTTGTATATTTTGGGGATCAAACCTTTGTCCGAGGTAACATTGACAAATATATTTTCCAATATGATTGGTTCCCTTTTCATTTTGCTGATGTTTTCTTCAGCCATGCAGAAGCTTTTTATTTTGATGAAGTCCCATTTTTTTATTCTTTCATTTATGTACCTTGCTCTAAGGGATATATCAGTGAAAATATTGCTGCATGGAATATCTAGAATATCATGGATTTTCCTACCTATGTTCTCCTCTAGGACTATTATGGTGTTACAACTTACATTTAAGTCTTTTATCCATCTTGAGTTTATTTTTGTGTATGGTGTAAGTTGGTGATAGAATTTCTTGGTTGGTTTGTTTGTTTTGCATGTAGCTGTCCAGATCTCCCAACACCATTTGTTGAAGAGGCTATTTGTACTCCATTGTGTGCTCCTACCCTTTGTCAAATATTAATTTACCACAGAGGCATGGGTTTATATCTGTCCTCTCCTGTTCTATGTGTCTGTTCTTATGCCACTACCAGACTGTTTTGATTACAGTGGTCTTGTAATGTAGTTTGATAATTAGGTATTGTGATTCCTCCTACTTTGTTCTCAAAATTGCTGAGGCTATTTGGGGTTGTTTATGGTTCCATATAAATTTTTGAAATATTCTATATCTGTGAAATATGTCATTGACATTTTAATAGGGATACTCATTTTAAATAAAAATGTTTTCTACATTCCTTAGACTTACCATTGCTTTCTCGGTATAGAATATATTTATTAAACTTGATTATTTGCATCAGTTGATATTCATTATTCTATTAAAAATGATACTAATGGTAAGAAATAAAAAAGAGAAGGACATGATGCACAGTGATGCTGATTAGAAAAACTGCCAGACAGCCATTAAAATCATAGTGAGTTCTCAGATTCTCAGAATTATTGCCATGGGCTTTGAAAAATATCATGATAACAATTATAGCTGGACTTGGTCAGGAATTGTATTCTTGTAGGTTTCTTTTGTTAAATGAAAGATGTATTTCCAAATAACAGAGTAAAACAGAAATGATATGTGGACTAAGTCCTTTTGTTCTTAAAAGTTCTTTCAAATGGAATTGTTGGTGTTATCTTCACAAGTTTCTTAAAATTTCAGTTTTAAAGTTATGCAGTATCTCTGTCAATATTGCTTCTCTATCCAAATACTGTTGGGATTGAATTGTTAGACACTCTTTAAAAAAAAAAAAAAAGGACATTAATTACGTTAAAGCATTCCATGTCTGCCTTTTAAAACCCTTGACTTACCCAGTTCAGTTTTGGGATCGGATTCCAATTCAACGGTATTGGATTGCATGACAAATAAGATGACTTTATAAACACATTATTGTACCTGAGGAAAGACTGACAATCATAGACCATGCTTTCCAAGGTAGATTGATGTATATGAGAACATGGGAAACAGGAAGAGCACTAAAATTACTGGTATTAATCATTTATATTGACAACTATAATTTACCTAATTTCTTTGGGTAATTTAACCTGTTTGGTAAAGCTCTTTTTTCTAAAAATTTACAGAAATGTTTCCCATTGTCAGACTTAAAATGGTAGCTAAAATACACCAATTCTTATATTTTGCAACATCATGATTAATGAAATGTCTACGGTTTCTTTTCCAACCACTCACTGGTATAAAATTAGGTTTAAAAACAAAACAAAACAAAAACATGAGGGTTCATATTTTGGTAAAAAGAAAACAATAACTGCTGCCTAATTCCCCAGTAGGGTGCCTCTACTCCACTCCCAAACTCTGTGGTCTCATGAGGCTGCAGTGAGCATCCTTGTCCACGTCTCTTCATAAATCTCTGAGAGAATTTGGGGGTGGGGGGGGTGCTATGGTTCTTGTGTATGTCATTAACCCCAACAGCCTGGCTATTGCTATGAATTTCTTCAGTCATAGGGCGGGCAATTTTTCATGGACAATGTGGTAAAAAGTAAGAATAAACTTTACAGCTCTCCTCCATACTATCCTTCCACTTTAGTCTCTAGACACTCCTACCCGCATAACACCACTGCCTCACACACTCCTCATACCAAAATGACAGTCCCCAGTCTCCTCAAGGGGACTCTCGCTTCTGTGGTTTCTCTAGGATCCATTTAAAGGAAGGAAATCAGGAGCCGTTAACAAAAATCAAGTATAATTCTTTGGAAGTGGTATTCCTTTCCTTACCATGCCAACTTAGGAAGAAGCTCACAGTACCCTCATGAAGTCTTATTCCATCTAGCTCTTAAGGTGGATAAGAATCACTATTATCATTCCTACCTACCCTCTAGAGCCTAAGGTCATAGATGCTAATCATAGTTGTTGCTTGACATTTAGCGTGGTTTAAATTTTGTTTTAAAATTATAAGCTGAATGAAATACTTCTTTAAATATCATGCCATAGTAATTTTATAGTTTATCACTTTTACAACCAGGTAAACTAAAAACTAAAAATAACAAACATTCATGATTTCCTATGAAAAACTGATGAACTTGGGGTACTATCATAGTTTTGGATGCTATAAGAAAAATACCTTAGACTGAAAAACTTAAACAATAAACATTTATTTCTCAGTCCTGGCAGCTGGAAGTCCAAGATCAGGGTGCCAACAATGTTGGATTCTTGGTAAAGGCCTTTGTTGATGTAAAAATTATTCAAACCTGTAGATAATTTTAGGAGTTTATCTGAGCCAAAATGATGATATTGTTGGGAAGCAAGATCTCAAATACTCCAGAGAATGACAGCTTTGAAGTTTATTTTCTGCGTTTGGAATCAAGGAGGGAATACATGGAAGATTACATGAGACAGGGAGAAAGCAAGGTACAGGACAATTAACAAGATTATGTGCCCGTAAGGGTGGTTAGGCCTTCAAGGCCTCTGGAAAAGATGATTATTCCTGGCATGTCAAAGGTGTGTTAATCTAGATGCATGAGAACAACAGACCGGGCTCCATTAAAAACCTTTTACTAAAGAAGCTGGAGATGTGGGGGCCATGACTACCCACCCTGACTTGCCCAGTTAGAAATTTATGATCAGATCACCCTGTGAGGTTGCTTTGGTCAGATTTATTGTAGCACCCCCTTTTCCTCCACACCCCCTTCCTGGTTTACAGGCAGCCATCTTCTCATTGTACTCTCTCGTGGCTGGGAGAGAGAGGAAGCAAGTTCTCTCCTGCCGGTTATGAGGGCACTAATCTCATTAGTGAGGGCTCCAACCTCATGACCACACTACCTCCCAAAGGCCCTACTTTCTAACACTATCACATTGAGAGTTAGGATAGCAACATACAAATTTTGGAGAGATACAAATATTTAGTCCCTAACAGGCACTCAGGGATATTTGACAAATATTACAGAATACCTCAAGTTGTTAAGATTTATTTATGGGAAGCTCTGTCATAAATACATTGATTATGAATATATACACGTGTATACATATATGCATTATATGTGTAATCATGTGTGTGCACATGTGCATTCACAATCACGTACATTTGTGTACACATAACCGTGTGTGCACATGTGTAAACAATATCTATATATGTGTGTTTCTATCTATCCATCTATCTAGTTTGGAAAGTACATTAGTCTTTAAAAAATATTTTGGAAAGTATATTAGTCTGCCATAACATTCCATAAACTTGGTAGCTTCAAACAGAGAGATTTATTCCCTCATGATTCTTGTGGCCAGAGTTTAAAATCAAGCAGTGGGCAGGACCTCACTCCCTATGGAGACTAGGGGAGAATCTGTTCTGTGCCTTTGGCAGCTTCTGGTTAATGGTCACATCACTCCAGTCTCTACCACTGTCTTTACATTGCCTTCTCTGTCTGTCTGTCTGTCTTCTCTTCTGTGTGTCTCTTATAAAGACACTTGTCATTGGATTTAGGGTCTACCCAGATAATCCAGGATGATCTCCTTGTCTCAAGATTCTTAATTTAATTACATAGCAAAGCCCCTTTTTTCCAAATAAGGCAACATTTATAGGCTCCAGAAACTAGGGCATGGAGACATCTTTTAGGAGCCACTGTTTGTTTAACCCACTTCAGAAAGGAAGATATTTCACCTTCAGTGTCGCTTGCCTGGAATTAATGCCTTTGCCGTGTTTTTTTAGCTTTGTGTTATTGCCACAATAATATTGTACTACGGTATTATTTCTTTTTCTCAGACAATCAACAATGGGATTCTAGAAACAAAAAAAGACATATTATACCAAATTAGGCCTTAATATACTGTCCATAAGCGTTTCCAGATTGTTCGTTCTTTTTTATATCACTGTGAAGAAGGTGAAAGGACTGTCGAACTAAATGAAGTGAAAGCACCATTTGGTAGAGTCATGGTTATTTTGGCAAACACAGAGGGAAGTCTTGATCAAATGTGTACATCTCCACAGGCAGAGTTCAGGCAGCCAGTCTGCACAAAAGCAGGCGAGCAGGAAGGCCCTGTGATGTCACACAGCCCACGTATTGCCCTCTGTGGGTCTATAAACGTTTTAATTGGACTAAACTGTTGAAGGCATTCCTTCCAAGTCTCAGTCAGGCCTTACTCCATTTCCCAGTGCCAGGCCTACATAGCAATCTCTCTTTCTTCTGAAAATGTGATATATAACAGTTTTACATGGGTTATGTTCAAACAAAGTTTTGTTAAAAATAAAGAATGGAAAGTAACACTAGCGAGGCCAAACACTAGATGCACAATTTGTTTGGAGGAATTCATAAAAACTGTAAAATATGTTTCCATGTCAATCATTAGGTTATAAATGAGACTAACAGTATTGCCCTTTCTTTACTGGTTTCCAAGGTCTTAAATTGGAGTTACAATGATTCTATTGCAAAAAAATGTGAGTCTTTCTTTCTCAGGATGAATTTTTACTCAGCCTGTGTGGGGCTATGATGAACAGAATACTTTGTTTCTCATTCATTACTTTCCTGTGGAGAATTCTATCCCTCGGCAATAATGGAGGACAAGTTGAGGATCGTCTCAGAACACTGTGACTTTGTAGGTCTCAGAGTTACTCTCAGATTTTGAAATGATGATCTTAGAGGTGAAGGCCTCAGGATAGGATGTGCCATTCTTCAACACTTCTTGGGCCCTGGTCAATAATTGCCCAAATTTACTTGTTCACAAGTAGTAAGGAGGCGTGTATAAAGCTGTGTGGGTGATTATAGTGATGCATGCGATGCACCCATTTTGTGAGAGCTTTTATTTCGAACAGTTATACAAATATCTAGTTGACTGGTAAAAAGAGGAGTGTAGCACAATTCAGATTAATGTCCCACCATTTTAACAAAACGCCAGTTGTATAGCAGTGTGCTTGCAGTGTTTCTTTCCAAGTGTGCATGGCACGAGCTGTAAGGAGCCCTCAGAAAATTGTGTTTCTTTTTCTACATTGGTTTTCTAATTTTAATTTTCCTTTTAACCAACTGCTAGAAATATTCCCATATTTTGCTTGTCCTTCTGCTTTTACCTTTTCCCCAGCTTGGGATGATTATTTGTGTTTTCATAATTAGATTTTGGTGCATGGTAAAAATGATAATATTTATGAACTTTTAAAACCAAAAATGTCCATTTTTAAATTTTCACATACAAAAAATTATTGTGGGAAATGGCACTTCATGGATGATATAAAAAAGTGTTTTTAATATGCTAATATGTATAATTAAATATTGTTTGGGGTATGTAGAAATAGGCACTAGTCAGAAAGAAGGGCAATTAGGCAACTCAAAGAACTATTCATGTCCACCTAAGTTGAAAAGCACTCAAGGTCATTCATAAGGTGAATTTGAAATATCTTTACTAACAGAAAAAGGTTCATATATTTTATTTAAAATCTATAATGCCTAGCCAGTTATTAAATATGAATAGAAGGTTTCTCTTAAATCTTGGGTTACATTTCAATTTGCCTTACAGCGAAGCCCAGTCTACATGATGGAGTAAATTGACAGTTGCTCTTGACAATAGTGGTAGTGGAGAGAGTTCAAAGCTATAATTAATAATAAATATATCTGATTGTTTTCATATCTATTTTATTCTCTATTACTCAGTTCCCTAGGCTCTTCTTGATGTTGAATTTTTGCTGTTGTTCATATTAACTTTGAATATTAATGCATAAGAAAGTAATCATGAGAAAAATGTCTTCTGAAACATCACAGATGAACTGGAATTTCTCAATGACAATGTTCCTTGATCAATGTTGGTGGGTTAAAAAGGAGAAATCACTTGAAATTTAGATTAGCTGAAAATGTTTAAGTGGAGGTTAAAAAATGGAGCATATACTTTTCACCCTCATAATTTAAAATAATTTACCATTAATATTAGGATGACGTCCCATAAAAACAGAGACCAGGACTGCTTGGTTTTTATTTGAGCAATGTTTCAAATATCATGCATATTTCTGTTCTTAATGAATTTGAATCACATGTGAACAGTATATTCTGGCCATCATACAATCTTCTTACTTACTAATACTCTATTGTTACCCAAACTACAACCAAAAATTAACTTGCTTATAATTTGTCTCAGCTCTATATTTCCTCCATTATGAATTTCCTCATTTCAAGATGCAGAATTCTAGAATCTTATTTCCCATCTCAAGCAACTTTTAAGAAAAGAGAAAGAAAACCATTTCTGGGGTAGCCTAGGTCATCTTAACTGCATATGAATATGTCACTCACATTAACCACATCAACAAAGCACTCCCTAGCAATTTTTACTGATGATACATAGAGCATACATATTCTGCTTTTATGGGCATCTGAAGTGTGGCAAAGCCATCCATATACAACTGCTCGGACTTGGGAGCAAAAATTCTGAGACCTGTGCTGCGTAGAGCATTATCGCATCTGAATCTACAACTTGGTAGTTGAAGTGGAAATGAAAATCTGTCCTAGATGATAAATCATTTTATATTGCAAATAATTTTATTAAATGTCTAAAAATTCTAAAAGCCTATGTCTAAAAGTTTTATGACTCTGATAACAGAGAAATTTATAATGCATTCAAGTCTATTTATCAGAGAATTTTGGAGAGAAAAGGATTAGTCCTTCACTTCTTAATATGCATTCTAGGTTCCTTTTTTAAAAAGAATTTTTATTTTCTATTACAGTTGACAGAAAATATTATTCAAGATGGGGCAAAAGTAGGTTTACAGTTGTTAATATGGAAAATAATTCAATAATTAATAATGATACAAGAATAAACTCTGTGTTTCGCATACTCACAACTATAAACCTACTTTCACCCCACACTGTATTACTTTCAGGTGTACAACCTAGTCATTAGACATGTATATGCCTTATGAAGTGATCACCCCAGTAAGTCTAGTACCCACCTGACAACATACATAGTTATCACAATATTATTGACTATATTCCCTATGCTGTACTTTACATCCCCATGACTGTTTTTATAACTGGCAGTTTGCACATCTTAATCCCTTCCCTTTTTCCCCTTCCCCCCTAACCAGCTTCCATCTGGCAACCTTTGGAATGTTCTCTGTATCTATCAGTTTGTTTCTTTTTTGTTTGTTCATTTATTTTGTGTTTTAGATTCCACATACTGTATAAGTCTAATCATATGGTTTTTGTCTTTCCCTGTCTGACTTATTTCATTTAACGTAACACCCTCTAGGTCCATTCATGTTGTTACAGATGGCAAAATTTCATTCTTTTTTATGGCTGAGTAATATTCCATTGTCTACATGTACCACCTCTTTTTTATCCATTCACTCATTTATTGATGGGCACGTATGTTGCCCATATATTGGCTATTGTAAATAATGCTACAATGAACATAATGATGCATATATCTTTTCAAATTAGTGTTTTGTATATCTTTAGACAAATACATAGAAGTGGGATTACTGGGTCTTTATTTGTCTCCTGTTGATTTCATCTCTGAATGATCTATCCATTGATGGATTTAACATTGAATGTTAAAGTCTCCTAATGATATTACTGTCAATCTCTCCCTTTGTATTTGTCAATATTTTCTGTATAGATTTATGTTCTCCTACATTGGGTGTATAAATGTTTATCTTTTTAAAAGATTTTATTGCTTCTATTTTTAGAGAGAGGGGAAGAGAGGGAGAGAGGAAGAAAAACATTGATATGAGAGACAAACATCAATTGGTTGCCTCTTGCACGCCCCCAAATGGGGACCTGGCCCACAACCCAGGCATGTGCCCTGACGACAAATCGAAGTCAGCGATGTTTTGGTTCACAGGCTGACTCTCAATCCACTGAGTCACACCGGCCTGGACAACAATCGTTAGTAAGGATGCAGAGAAATTGGAACTCTCATACATTGATTGTGGGAATGTGAAGTTTGAAATATACTTTGAGAAACAGTCAGGTATTTGCTCAAAACATTAAAATAAAGTTACCATATGATCCAGAAATTTTGTTCCTAGGCATATACCCAACAGGAGTGAAAACATGTGGCCACACAAAAACTTGTATGTGAATGTTCATAGCAGCAGCATCTATAATGGCCAAAAAGTAGAAACAACCTTAATGTTCATCAACTGACAAAATGCAGTTATACATACTATGTAATATTATTCAGCAATAAAAGAAATGAAGTACTCATGATTTTTACAACATGAACCTTGAAAAAATTATACCTAGTTAAAGAAGTCAAATCTAAAGGATCACATATTGTATGATAGCATTTATATGAAGTGTCATGTTGGTATTTTTTGTTTGGTTTGGTGGTAGCGGGTATTGTGGTCCGAGCTAGAATGACCCCTCTCCGGAGAGATTTCCCTAACCACCAATCTAAAGCAATTCCCTCTCTGAACATCATCAATTTTTTTAAAGGATTTAATTAATTTATTTTTAGAGAAAGAAGAAGGGAGGGAGAAAGACAGAGAGAGAAACATCAATGTGTGATTACCTCTCATATGCCCCCTACTGGGGACCCAGCCTGCAACCCAGGCATGTGTCCTGACTGAGAATTGAACTGGCGATCCTTTGGTTCAAGCACTCGGTCCACTGAGCCACACCAGCCAGGGCTGGACATCATCAATTTTAACATTCTGCATAGAACTAATTAAAATTTAATATTTATATATGTATATATGTGACACGGGGTAGACCGGACCAGCCGTACCCGTGGGTGCCATGACTCGGTGCGTGTGCCGTGACACGCGGGGAAAGCAATTCCGGGGCTACGTGGCTGATTCCTCCCATTCCCAGGAAAAAGCCCCCTGGCTAGCCCAGCCAGGGTTTTTATCAGGGGCATTAGCAATTTACATAGGATTGATTATTCATGGGATTAAGCAGAACAGGTAGGATTACTCATAGCAAGGCATTGGGATGTTGATTCAGGTCTGGTGGCAGACAGGACCAGGTGAAAGCAATATTCAGAGATCAGCAAGCTAGAATTTTTTAAGATACACCTTTGCCAAATTCCTATTAGAGAATTCCCATCCCACAGACATGATCCACACTTGCTCACACAGGAGTCACACGGAGCTGTGCTCAAAACGTGTAGATTCTCAGGACTGTGTGTTTACACAC